>CABHPP010146252.1:0-46209 GCA_902168425.1 Peromyscus attwateri
TGGGGAGGCAAAACCAAGTGGGTCTCTGTGAAACTGAAACTATCCTGATCCACAAACAGAGTTCCAGGAAAGTCAGAGAAACCCTGTTTTGAAAAACAAAATAAATAAATAAATTTACTTTAAAAAAAAAAAAAAAGATTTGAGCCAAGATGGTGTCTTACTCCTGTAATCCCAGCACAAGAGATTACATAGTGAGTTTTAGGCCACTCTGCAGTAGTGTAAGATCCTATCTCCATAAGAAAAGGAGGAGGAGAAGGACAAAGAAGAGGCACAGGACACAGGAAAGGAAAAGAAGAAGGAAGAGAAGGGAGATGGAGAGCAGGAAGAAGGGGAAAGAAAGTATGAATGGAGGAGGAGGAGTGAAAGAAGGAGGGAAGTAGAAGATGTAGAGGAGGAAGGGGAAGAAGGAAAGGAGAGGGGGAGAAGGGAGGAAGAAAAAGAGAAAGAGGAGGAAGATGAGGAGGAAGACAGGAAGGAGGGGGAAGAAGAGGAGGAGGAGGAAATGGAAGATATTTTCTATGACTTTAGTGTAAGCAAAGATTTCGTAGATGCCAGTAAAACTATCACAAGCCTTAACAAAACCAGTAAATAGAACAAACTAGAAATAACTTAAATAAATATAATTGATGCATTAAAATTCAGTAAAACTCATGCGGAGTGGGGGGGTGGCGGCGGCGGAGGCGCACGCCTTTAATCCCAGCACTGGGGAGGCAGAGGCAGGTGAATCTTTATGAGTTCTAGGCCAGACTGGGCTATAGAGTGAGATCCAGGACAGGCATCAAAACTACACAGAGAAACCCTGTCTCGAGAAACCAAAAAGAAAAAACAAAACAGAACAAAAATTCAGGAAAACTTCCTTGGATTAAAATATAATGCAGAATCTGAGAAATCCTGGCTAATATTAGCAAAAGCCCCCACATAATCCATGAGCTAATCATAAGCACTAATCAGGCAGTCACAGCCAGAAGATGAACTCATGATCTAATAATTACATTATTATGCCACACAGGTTTTATCCTTGCTTATCACATGACACTATTCTTGTAGGGAAAAAAGCTATACAAGATATTAAACAATATTAAAAAGATGATGAGGATTTTCCAGAATTGAAGAGCATATGAAACAAAGCATGTGATATCATGATGGATCCAGAAACTGCATTATGGGTAAGATGCCTGAAGATATTTCAACATGTTTTAAATTTTTCAATTAATAAAAATTTAAATACAATAATATAAGACATGCAGGATTCTGAAAAGAATAACACAATAAAATAAATAGTCCTGTGGCTTTTACTTCAGAAGTTTGTGAAGGTATCTTTCACTTTTCCACTACTGACTACTGTCCCAGAGCTACTGCTTAAAAAAGTATTACAAACCAGATACCTACCACAGAAAACTACCATTATCTGGATTCTAGAATTTGGGCTGAAAACAAGAAAATGCTCCTTCTAGCGTCGGCAGAAGAGCATCCCTCTATACTCCTATCAAGTTCTGTAGCATCCCAGCCACCCTGGGGTTAAAGGACAGCACTCCCATCCTCACTGGCACTTCTCCCCAAAGTTCCTCTCATTTTATTAGGATGCCAATCACGTTAAATTAAACCTGATACTAACTTAATATGACCAACCTCTCTTTAACTTACATATATTTGTAAAGATTCTTTTTCCAACTCAATTTATTGTCACACATATTGTGGGTAATACTTCAACTTCATATAGTGTGTTGGGGAGAAACAGTTCAACATATAAGAACCTGTACTTCTAAAATTCATTTAAAAAATCCATAATTCATCCCTTGGCAAAATAGCACATGTGCTATCTCAATGTATACAAAAATCAGTTTAATATTCTAAGTATTCCATTTACTTGAGATTAACATAGTTAATTAACATTATAGTTATTAGTTAATGTATTCTAGTTTTAAAATAAAAATCACTGTTTCTATTCATAAATAGATCAAAATCACATTCTTCTGTGAGTACAAGGATGAATATTCAGAATGCAGTTAGAAATTATGCTGGTTATCACAGTGGCAGTAGTATTTATCCTTTGATCAAAAAAGCTTTATTTTTTCTGCAAGCAAAAACCATTACAGAAAAACCAGACAGGTCAAAACACAGAAAACATCTAAACATGGCATGTCTAGCCCCAATTCATATTTGTACAACACAACACCTAACCTGAGGCTTAGAAAAAAAATCAAGGAAGAGGGGGAAGAAAGATTGCAAGAAGACAAGGACATTCTGCTGCAAGAAAATGTCTTCTATACATCACGAGGAAGTTGTACCCAGGCTCTCAACTGTGTGACAGTCTAAACAAAATCATAAAGTGACAATACTAGTTGGTGTGCCAACATGGACAAGGGAAACACCAGGCTTTATACTGCTAGATGAAGACCTACAGGCAATTAATGGTTGCTGAGAGAAGGAGAACCACACTTCTCCAGGAAGAAGACTCATGATATGTCCTCTGATCTCCAGAAGTCCAACTTAAACATATATATGCAACATAAATGAACTTAGCAGGTTGTATGTATAAATGTATATGTATATGTGCATATAAATATATGTGTGTGAAAATAATAATAAAAAGTAAGAGGCCATGAATTTGGGAAGGGGGAACAGAAGGAACTAGAGGGAAGAAAAGAATGGGAATGATGTCATTCCCGGTTTCTGCCTTTCCCGGTTTCTGCTACTCCAGGATATGTACTCACACATGAAGATTTGGAGCTAGAACCCACAGCTAAGGAAGAATGTGGCATTTGTCTTTACAGGTCTGCATTTTCACTCAATATGATTTTTTCAATTCCATCCATTTAACTGCAAAGCTCGTTATTTCATTTTTCTTTACAGCTGAGTAGTACTCCACGGTATATACGTACTGGACTTTCATTACCTGTTCATCAGTTGAAGGATATTTGTTTCCATTTCCTGGCCAGTGTGAATAGAGCATCAACGAACATAGATGTTGGGTCCTTTGAGCACATTCCAAGGAGTGTATGGCTGGGTCATATGGGGGAAAATCTATAATACATGTAAGTCTATGTATAAACATACATTCGTAGTTTAAATGAAATTTTCTCATCTAGGTCAACAATGCTCCCTCCAAGAGCTAAAGACTACCTAATAAAACCCCAACACCAGTCTTGAGAAGCCCTCATTTGAGTTGTTGGCCTGGGCTGTCCAATAGACTCGCCACTACTTGGTTGCACGGACACACACACACACACACACACACACACACACACACACGTACACACACACACACACACACACACGCACCAGAGGTGGAAGGTAATTCTTTGTTGCTGAAGGCGACATTCACTTCAGACACAAGGCTCAGAGACCAATGAGCTAGAATTCACATGAATGCTCTCTCACTAAAAACTGGCTTTCTTAGTACGAGAAGATGAGATGTAAGCTTCCCAAGGAGGGATACAATCTACAGTCCTACCCAGGTATTATGCCTATGAAGAACAACAATGACGAGCATTGCACAAAAACCCTTAGAGTATAGTAGTGGCACACATACCTTGGCAGTAACCAACAACTCTCTAATTGAACTTAATACATATTCAACATGAGCGAAATCATGGTTGGTACTAGAAACCTAGTGAACTACCCAAGGGTAGTAAAGTCATAGATCTTGGAGGGAATCCTACAAAATATCACTTTACTAGGCCAGCAAATCCCTCACTGTACTCTACATATTTGTACAGATCAGTGTAGTCCTCATCACTCTAAGAAAAAATCTATCTGCAGCAGACAGAGATCATTACAGAAAACCACAACCAGTCAAAATGCAGAGATGAGGAGCCCAACCCCAAATGACACCTGCACGAAGTACTCTCATTCCTAAGGCTCAGGAAACATTGCAAAAGAGGGGGATGGAAAGATTATAAGAACCATAGGATCAGGACGTTTTCTGTGAGACTTTGTCTCCTAGTAATATCAAAAGCTGCAACCATAAAGTCTCACCAGCAAGCTGACCTAAACATAAGCTTACCAAGAACAATACCAGTACACACGCCAAAGTAAATGGGATAAAGCTCACAAGACCACAATCCTACACAAAGAACTACAAGCAATTAAGGAATATTGAGAGAAGAAATAGTCTTCCCCGGGGAAGAATACATCAATTGGTTATTCAATATCAAATTGTCAGTTCTGAAAACATATACACAAGTAATATTAGACAGATTGAGCAGCTTATACTTAGGAATATATAACAATTAATTAATGAACAAAGAGGCCATAAATTTAAAAGTGAGGAATAGGAGTAAATGGGACAGTTTAGTGGGAGGAAAGAGAAAGGGAGAAGTGATAAAATTTTTATTATAATCTCAAAAATAAAAGATAAAGCAGAGGAAAATGTATCATATTCCTATGTTTAAGTTTGAAAATGCATGAGATGTAGTAACTTCCAGTCTATGACTAGATTATTACCAAGTCTTGTGAGCAAAAATATATGTCTTTACATTGCTACATTATGAAAAATAACATTCTTGAACTGAGTTTTGAGAAGACACATTTTAGAACTGAAAATTCATTTTTCTATTTATTATATTCATATAAACTGTATCCACAATTTCTAGGCTATTGGGAATGTTGAATAGAGTATCTAGCAGAATTTGTGCTTTGTAATGAGCTCAAAAGGTATACTAAGTAAATTTTTCCTCTTCCTTTCAGTTTATTTTTTTCAAAAAACATAAAAGCTCATGTTGTCACAGAAATACAGTATAAACCTAATTGTGGTGAAAGTGATTCAATCCATTTTATTCATAATCTTCCATGTGGTCTTTTATCACTGCCTATACTCAAAATATGTAGCCTTTCAAGTATTTCCCCCTTTCTAGAAAATAAATATATATAGACAATGCAAAGTTCACTATCTTGCTAATGATCAGGCTCTTGGAGTTACTTGAAAACAACTCAAATTCTTTGAAGTAAAAATGCACATAAAAATCCAATGGCTTCCAAGTCAACACATTGTATAAGATGGATGTTTACTGTCGCACATTCATTTGACAGGCACCAACATCAAGTGCTTTGAAGATACTTCCTAATGTGCCCCATAATGCCAAAGCTTCATTGTAATATGATACTACTAAAATGCAGAGGTTTGGAAGAAATAAACCTGAGCATTTTCCAAACCCAATTTCCAATAGACAGCTATTCCAGAAACATATTACATGATGTCATTAAGAGCTCTGTTATAGGGGGAAAGTGCAGATGAACAACACAAACAGATCTGTAAAGACTACAGACCTTACTACCTTTCTGAGATTTTACCAGCTGAAAGAGGATGAATTGAATACAAAAATGTTTTACTGTAAATATTATTTTAAGCATCCATATCGGGGGAGGGGGCATCTAGAAGACATTGCTATTTCTTTAACATTAGCTTACTATTGTTGCACATGCTCTCTAAATAGATAGCAAATCATTAAGCAGAACTGTAAATGAACAGATCTTTAGGTATCATGTGATCTGCTTATTCATCAAATGATTTCACCTTTTCAAGTAGGGAACAATAAAAATGACCAACAAATGTAATGGCTTGTGGGTCAGGCCAGGTCAAAGACTGCTTACTGCTAATACTTTCCTGAAGCATACAGAGTGATGCTGAATGTGCCACTTTCCAGACACTGTCCAGTGTCCCAGTTTTTGAACAGCACAGTTTTCCTATTAGATTGCATTAGATAAAAGTTTACATTATATAAAATAGTTCTGTAGCTAATTTCAAAGATGTCTATTCAGTTATAATTCACCTGTATAATTATTCATGGATGTTATTGAGGAAGCAGATTATCTCAGAGAATCTTATACAAGCAAAAAAAAAAAAAAAAGATAGCAAGACAGTTTCCCAGTTTCCCAGCAATGACACATTTCAGTGAGAATTATCTAATGTTTACCATCCATGGTTTGGAATAATGAATGTACATTAAGCACATATGATGAACCAGTTACTTACGTTCAATGCAACACTAGAGATGAAATATTGAGCAAAAGCCAGGCACAGTTCAAAACTTTAGAGTCAGGCAGTGATGTCTATAAAATAATACCAGAAAATGTAAACTGAAATTCTGAGAAATGATGAGAAACAGTTACACAGGACCAGAATATGCATAAAAATGGAAGCTGGCGAAAGAGAATCAAGAAGGCAGCTGCCGCTGGTGGGCCGTGTGTGAGAGCAAAATAGGATGATGAACTGATGTGGAAGTAAGAGGAACAGGGCCACAAAGAAAGATGTCAAAAAAGGTATACAGAAAAAGTGAAAGATAAAAGCTCAGAGAAAAAAGATAGAAAGATTAATTTAAGAAAAGCTGGCTAGAGCATCAGAGTTTCTCTGCCTTCCTCGGGAGTCCGTGGTTTGGATTGATCCTTCCCTCACGGTCTTCCCAGGCCTGCGGGTGAGCGGATCGCCGGGCGCACGGGTGAGAGGCGCGGTATGAGCGGCGTGGTCATGGTGAGCACAGGGAAGGAGCAGTGGCCAGGGGCTCCCTGGGTGACCCTTTGGGGCGCTACAGAGCTGGGTGAACGCAAGAAGAGGAGCTACAAGGAACAGGGACGCCCATACCCACACAGTGGATGTTAATCACCTTGCTGATTGCTTCTCAATTGGGAACTAGTGGAGAGCGCAGCGCCCTGAGAGACCTGAGCTCCATGGCAGGGATCAGTGCAGCTGTGGCTACAGAGGCAACGAGGGAGGACGCCGCGGTGCTCCCAGGAACCTGAAGGATCGAGGAGCCAGAGAAGGAGGAGGACATCAGGGGCCAGCCACCCAGCTATACAGCAAACCACGGAGTAAGAGGTGTCTTTGGATCCTGTATTTCAAGAAGCTCTCAAAAGAACTTATTAAGACCACACAACCACCGAACCAGATCACCAGAATCGTAAATATATACCTCACGGACTGAGAACAGGGGTGGTCAGTTTGCCCAGAGAACCAGATTTTTAGTTTCTCATTTCCCGGTGCTTGAAGTTTCTCATTTCTGAGGCTTAGAGGTGTAAGCCTGAAGGGTTAGGGTCTCACACCATCTGCACTGAGCAGAGAAAGAGATGAGTAGACGCCAGCGGAAAAATACAGGCAACAACATAAAGGCCTATATGACAACACCAGAACCTACCGACCCTACAATTGCAAGTCCTGAACATACCAAGGCAGAAGAAACAGAAGAAATTAATCCTAACAATGACTTAAAGAAGATGATAGAGGCCCTTAAAGAAGAAATAAAAAATATCCTTAAAGAGGAAATAAAAAATTTCCTCAAAGAGGAAATGAAAAACGCCATTAAAGAGGAAATGAAAAACTTCCTTAAAGAGGAAATAAAAAATTCCTTTAAAGAAATGGAAGAAAAAAACAAACAAAAAATTGGAAGAAAGCAAAGAAAGCCAAGAAAAAATAATTAAACAGATGAAAGAAACATTCCAAGATCTGAAAAAATAAATTGAGACAACAAAGAAAACACAAGCTGAGGGAAAGCTGGAAATAGAAATCCTGACTAAACGAACAGGAACTACAGAAACAAGTATAACCAACCGAATACAAGAGATGGAACAGAGAATCTCTGACACTGAAGACACAATAGAGAAAATAGATTTGTCAGTCAAAGAAAACACTAAAGACAAAAAAGTCGTAACACAAAACGTCCAAAAAATCTGGGACACCATGAAAAGACCAAACCTAAGAATAATAGGGATAGAAGAAGGAGAAGAATACCAACTCAAAGGCACAGAAAATATATTCAACAAAATCATAGAAGAAAACTTTCCTAACCTAAAGAAAGAAATACCTATGAAGATACAAGAAGCTTACAGAACACCAAATAGGCTGGATCCAAAAAGAAAGTCATCTCGCCACATAATAATCAAAACATTAAACATACAGATCAAAGAAAAAATATTAAGAGCTGCAAAGGAGAAAGACCAAGTAACATATAAAGGCAAACCTATCAGAATAACACCAGACTTCTCAATAGAGACTATGCAAGCTAGAAGGTCCTGGACAAATGTTATGCAGACACTAAGAGACCACGGATGCCAACCTAGACTATTATACCCAGCAAAACTCTCAATCACCATAGGCGGAGTAAACAAAATATTCCATGATAAAACCAGATTTAATCAATACCTATCCACAAACCCAGCCTTACAGAAAGCACTAGAAGGAAAAATCCAACCTAAAGAAGGAAGATGAAGTCCTCAATACAGTCTGAAGAGGATGATTTTGTTCCAGAGCTACATAGAAATGTTCACCCCCGAGAGAGGCCCGATTGGGAAGAAACACTTAGTGCGATGATAAACCAGTTTCATATATATGTATATAGTATATGTAAGTAAAGGTGACTGAAGAATTACTCACAGGAAAATAGTACAGTATGTTTTGTTGCTTTGTATGTTTATTGAGTAGATGTTTCCAGGTACTGTTTTAGATGCTGTAGGTAGAGAGGTAGAATATAATGTGAAATAATCATTGCTGGCTGTATGAAAAGGCTACAGATGGCCTTTGTGAGAAGGTGAGATATGAGCAGACACTGGAGAGTGTAAAGGAGTAATAGTATGTTTATCTGGGAACACATTAGGTAACGGAAGAACAAGTTAAATAAAGGCTATGTCATAGAATTAAAAAAAATAAATAAATAAATTAATGCACAAAAAAAAAATGGAAGCTGGCTTTATCCAAGAAGACAAGGGACATTTTGCTGATGTGAAAATAAGACAAGAATTTAAAAGATACTCCTTAGGAAAGTGAGGAAATAACTTCCAGGATGATAAAGGAACTCATAAGGTATGGTGATATTTTCTTTTGTACTAAAATGTTATTTGTATGTTAATAAATAAAGTTGCCTGGGGGTCAGAGGTATTAGCAAGCCATAGGAAAGCAGGGCAGTGGTGGCGTAAACTTGTAATCCCAGCACTTGGTAGGCAGAGCTAGGTAAGTCTCTGTGTGTTCAGGGATACAGCCAGCATTGGATACACATGCCTTTAATCTCAATACCAACCATAGAAGACCTGGAGGTCTGTACAGACAGGCAGTGATGAGGCGGTCATGTGGTTGGGTTTACAACCAATGAGAAGGCAGAACCGAAAGTCTTTATAAAGACTTTAACACAGGAATTAGCTCTCCTTCGGAGAGGTAGGACCACTGCAGGAGGAAGGGTAAGGTTTCAGCTCTTAGCTCTGACCTCTTGGCTTTTTTCTTTGCATTGGTTCTGTGTTTCTTATTTAATAAGATGGTTGGTTACATCTACAATAAGGTCATAAGAAAGAGGTGTGAATGGAAAAAACAAAACTTAAAAGACCTGGGTAGTTGGTCTCAGGGTCAGATCAATCACATGGTGGTGTTAGTCAACTAACAGTCACAGAGGCAACACACAGACATGGCATTCCTTCTCCTTATACTAATTTCTTTTTCTTTTCTTTTATTAATAGAGTTTTTCATACAATATATTCTGATTACAATTTCTCTTTCCCTACTCCTCCCAGTTCCTCCCCACCTTCTCTCCCCTCTGGATCCACACCTTTTATAACTCTTATTAGAAAACAAGCAGGCATCTAAGGAATAATAACAAAATAAGATAAATAATAAGATAAATCAAAAAACAAACCAGAATATGTGCAAGTAGCCAAATAAGAAAAACAGCTGAAATAAAAACACAAAAAAATACATATAGACACAGAGACATACACGTTCACACACACACAGGACTCCCATAAAAACCTAAAATCAGAAGCCGTAATATAAATGTAAAGGACACGTAAGTTTAAAAAGGAAAAAAAAAAATGCCCTGACATTAATGAGACGAAGAACCTCCGAAGATGCCCTTGAGTTTCTTTTTCTATTGGCTATCTACTGCTGGGCATGGGGCTACCCTTAAGGGTGTTTTTTCCCCAGTCAGACTCCCTTGGACATAACTAGTTTTTCATTTGCAAGTGGATATCATTTGGAGATTGTTTCTCAGTAAAAGATGGGGGCATCATTCTGAACCACCTAACAAAGGGGGTGAAAAAAAAGAGCATTGCTTATGGATTGTAAAATATTGTCAAATAAGTACATAAAGACACTGCCCATAAGAATAATAGCATCCTTAAGTCTCAATAGTGATGTGAACACTTGGAAATAGCTATTATATTCTTAGTTACAGGAGTTTATCATGATGCTATCAATGTCAAAAAAAATCTCACAACAGAGATGCATTTACTAGGCTACAGGAGTTAGTCATGATTTTCTCAGTATGGCAAACTGTCTCACAACTGAGATGTATACATTCAAATAGTGGCACAGAAAGAAATCAGTGGGTGAGTGCTATTGGAATTGAAATAAATTAATTAATCAGCAAAGCATAATAGAAGGTTCTGAAATAGCTCATAACATTTCTAGAAACATTGCAATTATTTATTTGTGCCTTTTTCAGTTTGTATATTAATTATATTTTGTTGCTATGATAAAACACCATGACAGAAAGTGACTTACCAACAAAAAGGGGAGTTTATTCTGACTTAGAGTTCCAAAAGGAACATTTATAATGGAGGCATGGCAGCAGGTGGCAGAACAGGAAGCTGAGAGATTACATCTCCAACCACAGATATGAAGCAGAGAGTGAACTAGAAGTGGAATGAGGCTATGAACTCTTAAAGTCTGCCTCCAATGACATACTTTCTCTAGCAAGATTCCATAACCTCACCAAACAATGTCATCAACCAGGGATCAAGTGTTGAATACTTGAGCCTACGGGGGACATTTTTCATTCCAACCACCGCAGTATGTGTGGGTACATGTATACCATAGCACATGTGTGGGGAGATCAGAGAATAACTTAAGAAAAGAAATCTGTCTTCTTCTTCAACTATGTGGGTTCCAGAGATCAAACCAGATCATCAGGTTTGGCAGCAAGTACCCTTACCCACTGAACTGTCTTCTCAGCCCCAGGCAAACATCATAAAGAAGTCAAACCACATGCTTCAAAGTTTGGGGTCAGCAAAATTTATTTACTCAAGTATTCACCCAACATTTATTGACGATCTGCTGAGGCTTTTCTAATAATAAGGATGATAGTGATGAAAAAGGTATATAAGATTTGTCTCATGGAGCCCAAATTGATGTGGGAGATGGAAAATAAACACACACACACACACACACACACACACAAACACACACACTACTCTTTCTGATCCAGGTACACGATGGTTAAAGAGGAGATCCAGGGATGACTTGTTGCACAATGTAAAACCTAAATGGAAGCCAAATCAAGTGAAGAAAGACCATTTCAGTTCAAAGAATAGGGAAATAAAAGGTCTGATGTTGTAGCCTGACATGTTTATAGAAAACTAGTGGTGGTACATGCCTTTAATCCCAGCACTCCGGAGGCAGAGCCAGGCGGGTCTCTGTGAGTTCAAGGCCAACCTGGTCTACAGAGAGGGATCCAGGACAGGCTCCAAAACTATACAGAGAAACCTTGTCTTGAAAAACCAAAAAGAAAGAAGAAAGCAAGCTAGAGGGAAGATGAAGAAGTTGAGAGGCGGTTAAGAGGTACCTGGGGCCCAAAACATACCAGCTTCCCTAATTATGGCAACCAAGGATTGAGACTTTATGTTGAACAAAAGGAGAAATTTCAGGAAAGCTTTGAGCTATGCTATGTTTGACTCATGTTTACTTGAGGTAATTCCAATAGTTCTGTGAAGGACAGGTTTTAGAGATTCCCAGAAACCAAGTGAAGTCCAAAATAAAGGAGTGACTGTCATTAGTCACTCCTGCTGACAATTGATAGTGATAAAAATCTGACTGCAGTGGCTACAAGAAAGAGGGTAAGTAGGAAGAACTGAAACAGTGAACATCTTTAGAAAACATATGAAAAATAAATACAGGAGCTAGAATAGGATATTGGCATATTTTAAAATATAAAAGTTATTTAAATATTTTCAAATGCAAATACTATTAACATAGCAAAATTAAAAATAAGTTGCAAAGGATTGGAAAGATAACTCAAAGGCCAAGAGAACTTGCCACTCTTCCAGAAGATCAAAGTTCAGTTCATAGTATTCAAGTTGGGTAACTCACTTCTGCCTGTAACTCCAGCTTCAGGGGATCTGATGTCCTCTTCTGTCCCCTTCAGTAAACTTCACTCACATGACGTCATACACACACACTTAAAAACAAAAACAAATAAGCTGAGTAAACCTGCAACAAATATTAATATGTATAACATAGAAAGAGCTTTCAAAAGGTGACAAAATAAAGTAGAAAAAACATAAACAATATCAATGGGAAATTATGAACGATTTCATATCAACTGTGTATAAAAGGATTGAATAAACCTTAGTTCATATGCTCAGACAATGTCTACAATTTTTCCATGTGAATAAAATCTATAATAATTAATGTAGAAGATTTATATAATGCATTGAGCAAGAAAAATGAAATCCCCAAAGGTTTATATAATCTAATTCCTTTGTAGTAGATAACAAGGACTGTCTGCAAGGCATTTATCCTTACCTCTCTATGACAGGATTTCAATGACTTTCAATTGTTTTCATATTTAAGAGAAAAAAGTATTGAAAGACATTTCAAGCACAGTTTAACACAAATATTATAGGGACTATTAATAATAAACCTTAATTTATCCAACCTTACAAATTTAGATCACACAGTATTGTCAAATGCACACACTTGTTCCTATACTTTATTTTTATTTTTTTATTTAGCTAATAAAATTTTCCCATAATATTTTTATTGTTTATCTGAGAACTTCAAATCATGATCCCCAGCACCTTCACTTCCCAGTCCTCTCAGATCTGCACCCCCACCCTTGGGGCCTCCCCCACCAAAAAAGGAAACAAGAACAAAAAAAACAAATCCAGTTTGTGCTGCCCATATACTCACTGGAGCATGGTCAAACTCCTGGTGGCCAGCACCTAAAAGAAAACTCAGTCTTTCCCTACCTGTACCCCAACCAGAAGCCATCAACTGTGGAGAGATTTATACTTCAGCATCCTTATTACAACTTTTAAGAGTTCTCTTCAATGGCTTTCTGTCTAGGCTGTTACTTCTTTGAGTGATTGAAGGGCAAGGGTGATGGGGTTGTCATAGAAGCCTGTTATTTCCCTCTTTCTTAACTGTGAGTCTGCAGTCCTCAATACTATGGCAAAGGTAGCTTCCTTGCCCTTTGCAGTCAGAGAGGGCACATACCTTGTATTACATGGTTTCTGGTGATAACATGGACCATGCACATCCACATGGTCTCCAGCCTCAGCATGTGTCAAGGACCTCAGCATGGTCAGTACTGAATATGTATGGCCCCCATACACTCATGTGTTTAAGCCCACAGGAGGTATATGGTCTTGTTGGAGTAGGTCTGGCCTTGTTGGAGGAAATATGTTACTTTAGGGGCAGACTTTGAGGTCTCATATACTCAAGCTAGCCCAGTATGGTACACAGTCTCCTTCTGTACACCTTCTCCAAGGTACACCTTCTCCAAGGTGTAGAACTCTTAGCTTCTCCTATAGCACCATGTCTGTCTGTACACCATGTCCTGCTATGATGATAATGGACTAAACCTCTGAAACTGTAAGCCAGGCCCAATTAAATGTTTTCCTTTAAAAGAGTTGCTGTGGTCATGGTGTCTCTTCACAGCAATAGAAACCCTAACTAAGACGGACATCAACATGGCACTCTGCCTCTAAACAGGTCACAGACACCATCACAGCCCTCAATGGCAGAATGGACCCAGACATCACCATGGCCTTAGGTAGCAACTTAGGTTACTCACATCAAGATGGCCCCCTGCAGCAGCGTGGTCCAAGGACATCAACATGGTTTCTGGCTGCCGCACAGACCATGGACATATAAATGGCCAGGACACTGACATAACACAGACCCAGCTACAATAGGACCATAGATACCATATGAACCTCCAGCTTCCAAATGGCCCTGGGCAGTGGACCACAACACCAAAGTGGGCTCCACAGACAGCACGGACCATAAAGGTCTTTCGAGGAGTCTAATCCAAAAGAGGAACCATTCTTTATCTTGTACATCCTGTAATTGCTCAGAACCAGGGTAATCATGGAATCATTTTTGAGGGTAGGGTTGGAGTGCAAGCTCCAGGCTGCTGCACAACACCCAGTTGTCCATACTCATCAACTACATGTTCCCTTGTCCACTGCAACCTTCTCTCACACCTATCACCACCGTCTTATCTCCGTTTCCATCACTCACTCACTGCTTTGTTCCTCCATCTTTCCCACTTCTCAGTCTCATATTTGTTCATCATAGTGGCAGCGGAAACTGCAGTCTGTCACACAGTATACTTTCTTAGCCAAACAGCTTTCCATGCAAATATTCATTGCAAGAAGTTGTTAGTATGGTTTAAGGTTTCTGGTCTCTGGTACACCATAAATACTAGACCATTACTGAGATTAGTCTCGGATATCCTGCTGTTGCACTGAATCATGGTGATCTCGTGGCTAGGCAGGGAATCTGGGGGCAGGTTCCACAAGAGCTCCGAGTTGCCTCACATCTCCCTGCCCTTAATGTCTGCTGTCCTGAGGCTCACCAGGCTTAACCTTTGTGCTTGTAGGCTGCAGGGAGCAGCACTGCCCTGTGTTCTCTGTCTCCCAGCGGGGCAAGCAGCACCGGGCTACAGCTGCATGGGCTCTATGCTGGGAGCCATCCAGCAGGCCTACAACCCTAGGCCCGCCCTGTTCAGTAATGACATCTGGTTCTGCAGGACTGGCTCCACCACTCACCCCAGCAGCTCATAGATGAATAGATGCTGTGATAAACTGACTCAAAGCACTGGATCTGGGCCTCGATGGCAACTGAGTTGGTGCAAGTGCATGTCAGATGTCGTGTATGGGCTTGTCTGTTCCTAGAAATTATATTGAATCTTTTATTATTTTTTATTACATAAATTTTTCTTTTAAATTTAAAAAATAAACATCTGAAAAGAAGATAAACATTGCCCTCATGTCAGAGATTTAAAAAAAACTAGACTAAAGGAACAGGAAGCACTAATCGACCTGTAGGGCAGGTAAACAAGAACATGGGATTCCTAAATTAAAGTTTTCACATGAATTTTACACAGAAAATTAAATTTACTGGTGCAATTTAGAAAATATAGCAAGGACTAGTCATCTCAGGCCTGAGTCCTTTTTGTAATTATTGAAAATAGATTCTTCTCTCATACAATACATTCTGATCATAGTTCCCCCCCCCTAGTTTTCCTAGCTACCCCCCAACTTCCCTCTCCCCCAGATCCACTCCCCTTCCATTTCTTCTTCAGAAAAGAACAGGCCTCCAAGAGACAACAACCAAATAGGACAAAATGTGCCTTGGCTGAATGGCAATGCAAATAAACATATGATCCATCTTTGGTTTAAAAACAAACAAAAAATAAATAAAAGAAGTTTACTAATAAAATTAGAACCTTGTAGCTGGTATTATAATCTGGAAGAGCTCTCCAGTACAAGAATCCTGACTGATCCTTGGGCTTCATTCTATCAACCATGGAAAGAAAGAATTTCATAAACCATTAACCAATCTCAGACACTTCTGGGTTCTCCCTCTGACTATTCATTTGTGAAGAAGTGTGTGAGTTAGGGTTACTGTTGCTGTGATGAAAGACATCATGACCAAAGCAACTTGGAAAAGGTAGAGTTTATTTGGCTTACTTCCCACATAATATCTCATCATCAAAGGAAGTAGAGGAGCACAAGCAGGACAGGATCCTGGAGGCAGGAGCTGACACAGGGGCCATGGGGGTGGGGGCGCTGCTTACTGACTTCTCCTCATGGCTTGCTCAGTTTGCTTTCTTATAGAATCCAGAACTACAAGCCCAGGGGTGGTACCACCCACAATGGGCTGAGCCCTCTCACATCAATCACTAGAAAGGCTTCCTCCTCTCTGATGACTATAACTGTGTCAAGTTGACATAAAACAAGCCAGTACAAGAAGGTAACTAATTCGTCTTCTTGGGCTCCCAAGCAAAATTTGATCTTATGCTATCTGTCTAAATCAGTTGTGAAGTATTAGAAACTCAAAGAATAAATCAGACTATCTAGCCTACTGTTTTTTAATAATAAAGTCAATGTTCTCATATCTTCCTATCTCCTATCTTTAAAATTTTATTAGTTTTTGAGAATTTCATACAGTGCATTTTGATCATATTCATTCTTTCCCCCAGCTTCTTTCAGATCCACCCCACTTCTCTATCCTTCCAACTTGGTGTTCTCATTTTTAAGGGTTATTATAATTGTATTTTAATGTGATAAAAGTATATTAAATAGACATAGAATTTGATAATTGTATTATTTAAATGCATAATTCAATCACATTAATTATGCTCATAATATTGTATATCTGTCACCTCAATGTATTTCTAGAAATCTTTAATCACTCCAAATAAAATCTTTTTTCTATTAAACAGTGAGTCCTCATTCATCTTTACGAAATAGTGATACCTATTATATTATATTATATATTATAAACATATTTTTAACCCATCAAGTCCAGTTTATGCTGCCCAAATCTTCTAGAATGTCTGCTCTTCCACTGAAGCAAATCAACTTACCAAAGGCTACATTCTTGAAGAAAACTGACTTTCTCTCTGGCTGGGCAGTGGTGGCACATGCCCTTAATCCCAGCACTTGAGAAGCAAAGCCAGGCAGATCTCCATGAGTTCAAGGCCAGCCTGGTCTACAGAGCAAGATCCAGGACAGGTACCAAAACTACACAGAGAAACCCTGTCTGGGAAAAAACCAAAAAGAAAAAAGAAAACTGACTCTCCCTCTCCCAGCAACAAACAATTGTCAAGAGCTACAAGGTGGGGGATGGGACTTTATTCCAACCTTGCCTCTCAGTGCTGGCATTAGACAGGGATTGAGCTTACACAGGTCTTGTATACACAGTAACAACTACTATAAATTCATATGTGCGGCAACTGGGTGAACAGCTTTAGCCTTTAAGTGAGCATTAAGTGAGCATGAGTAAAACAAGCTTTTGTTCTTACTGAGTCAACTTTAACAATGAGAAGCTTCTGTAAATGGGCGGGGCTCATTAAAATAGTGTCATAATGAATACAGTAGTGCTAGATTCCATTTGTAAGGCTTGCTCAAGCAAAAAGTTGTTTGGAGAAAAGAAATTCTGCTTATTGTGAGACCCTCACTCTATTCTCTAAGACAAAGAAGGAGGCTTAGACAAAGATATCTTAATACAGATAGACCCAGGCCAGTTTCAAGCTCCCAGAAATGACGGCGCCAGCCCCAGGAACTTAAAAGCACAAAGTCAGGAAGAGCCATCTGGTAGCAACTAATTAAGAAAAGAGTGCCCCAAATGTGGGCAAAAGCCAGGCCATTTGGTGGTGACTGATTAACCACGGGATGTCCCAACTCTGGAGATGGCATGCCTCAACTCTGGAGACAGGCTGTAAAAGTTCTAACAGAGCAAACAGACAAACTAAAATAAGATAACACGGAGGCCCAGGAAGATTTAGCCAATTAGAATTGTACCCGTACTAACTCCCCCACAACCTAGAGGGACTCGTGGTTTTTGCTTTAAAAAGCTAGCCTCCCTCACAGCCAGGCGGTGGTGGCACACGCCTTTAATCCCAGCATGTGGGAGGCAGAGGCAGGCAGATCTCTGTGAGTTAGAGGCCAGCCTGGTCTACAAAGCGAGTTCCAGGAAGGATGCAAAGCTACACAGAGAAACCCTGTCTTGAAAAAAAACAAAAACAAAACAAAACAAAAAAGCTAGCCTCACAAAGAAAGAGCAACTCCTCCCTGCCTCACTGTGACGAGTGAGTGCTTGGGGATGAATTCCCTGCTGGCTTGTATTGCTTAAAATAAACCTTGCTGTTGCATTCTGGATATCCTTGGTCTTTGGTGGTCTCTCTGGAGGTGATCTGGGCATATCACTTATCATATGTGCATATCATCTGACAATGATTAGAAAGCTTGTCGATCTTAGCATTCTCTTCCTTTTTATTTTTTCCCTCAGTGGAAGCATGAGTACTTTTGTATTTGAAAATGCATGAGGTCATACCCATTTTGCACATTTTTTAACATAATTTTCATTGATTCTTTGAGAATTCCATATCATGCACCCCAATCCCACTCATCTCCCAAACCTTCTATATAACCTCTTCATTTGTCTTGGTGGCATTGGGAGCGGCTGTGTATCATGCAGTATATCTTTTTGTCCACACAGCTTTACTTGCAAATGTTCATTGTGTAACGTGTTGTTGGTCAGTTCAAGGCCTCTGGCTTCTGGTACACCATCAATACTGGACCCTCACCAAAACTCCTCTCAAATGTCCTCCTGTTGCCCCAACTCATGGAGATGCTATGGCTATGGTTCCAGAGGACCAATTCCTTCACGTGCTCCAGCAAGTCATAGATGGGGTAGATGTTGGGGAGTGCCCACTCAAAGCCCTGGATTGTGTGTCTGGGTGGTAGGTGTGTTTTTCTGACCAGGCCACTGAGACCATGACCCTCAAGTGAGGGGAGGAGCCAGCTCTTCCATGCTGGTGGTGAAGGGTGGCACCAGCTTTTCCAAGTATTGGGGAGGGTAGCTTTCCTCTTAGGAGCAGGGCTATCTTTCCCATGCCAGGGTCATCAGGGTCCATTATCGCAGACCCATGAATAGGAGGATCAGCTCTCCTTGGCCATTGAGGGACCAGGCCAGCTCAGCATGGCCCTCCTACTTCGCCATATGGTTCAGCACATGGTGCACCACATGGCTCACATGGGCCCCTGTGTTAACACAGGCAACAATGGACATAAACACAGACCCCAGCTGCAGCAGAACCACAGACCCAAATATAGCCCGCAGCAGTAACTTGAACCTGGATGTCACCATGGCCCTGGGTAGCAGCATAGGCCTCTCAGATCATCATGGGCCCAGCAGCAGTGTGGTCCCTGGACTGGACTCCAACATGGCTCCAGGTGGTGACCCAGACCCCAAGCAGTCGCACGGCCTTCAGTGGTAACAGGAGCCACAGTCCTCAAAACAGATCCTGGCTGTGGTAGGTCCATGGACCGAGACATGGCCCTCAGCAGCAGCTTGGACCCAGTCAACACCAGAGCCATGGGTGGCAACGCAGGCCACTCAGATGGGGATGGCCTCTGCAGTGGCATGGCCCTCTGGCATCAATATAACCATATGTGGAGGCCAAGACCCTGGGCATTCTCTAGGCCTTTGGTGGTAACAGGTACCATGGACATCAACACGGGCCATGTCTGCAGCAGGGCCCTTGGCAGCATTCGGGACCAGATATCACCATGGCCTTGGGTGGCAAGCAGGCCTCTCACGTCAGCCTGTTCCTCACTACCTTCACCTCTTCAGATCTGCCTCTCTTCACAGGACATGAATCATTCTGTTTATCTGTTTCCCATACCCCACCGTATATTTGCTCACCACAATGGTGCCTGACTGCCCGGCGCTGCAAGGGCATCTTGTGTGTCCATCTCCACCTGCTGGGTCCTAATGGCACCAAGCAGGCTCATGGATTCTTCTCCCTGACTAGGGCCAATGGCTTTAGGCTGACATGTGTGTCTCCATCGCCATCCTCTCAGTCCTAATACTCTTTCTTAATATTTAATAAAACTTTACCAAAATCCCTCCAATTCTAAAATCTATAAACTAAGGTTTCTCTATTTTTTCAGTAGCCATTACAGTACAAGATGTTATATTATTAATGTTTTATTCTACTTCTCAGCTTTTCCTGAAAATCTGAAGGCTATATGTTAAGTTTTATAAGGAAAACAATTCTGTGTACATTACAGACACACAAGTAAGGGTCTAATGCAATGGTAGCTGGGTTTATAAGCCACACACTGTCCTTATCACCATGGGAACTTTCAATTCCTTTCTCAACAGTAAAATCTATTGCACAGGGTTATACTCCCTGCCATATTTCAGAATAGATAAAAATTAATGAAGATTGTAGAGGTCTGGTACTCTAGGACATGCTATGAAAGTTCTTTAATAATAATAATAATAATAATAATAATAATAATAATAATAGATGTTATTTTGCCTTATACCAACTTCTAACAAAAATTAGACAGACTTTATATTATTTAATAATAATAGATGTTATTTTGCCTTATACCAACTTCTAACAAAAATTAGATTGACTTTATATTTTTGAGGCATACTTATTCAATTCATTTATCAAGTGACTTTGAATCTTGAAAACTTCAAGAGGGACTAAGATGGAGAGGGTTCTGCTGCAGATGGTACACCAAGGCCATATCTTCTGTGGAAGAATTAGCCCTCTATGAAAACATGGGAAGAACAAATCCTACTTGGTTGTTTAGTGTTTCTTTAGTGCTGACTTTTGGAAGCATCTCAAAAACAACTTTTTTTTTTTAATGAGAAGGTACTACTTTATTGCAATATGATTTAAAACCCCTTGCCTTCTAGGGACATTTTCCCTAAGACAACATCAAGCATTCCTTTCTTTGATCCTCAGCAGAGAAGATTGACAGTCTCTGTAACCCCGAGAGCCTCCACTATTGCCTGTGTCTTTCACCCATCCCTGACCATACGCTCATCTGACCCTCTCCTGAGCCTTGGCACAAACTGTAAACCCTTTGCGTTTTTTCATCTGCAAACTTCAAATCTTCCTCTTTTCAGGCCTTGACCAAGAGCTGAGCCCAAGTCCATGTAGATACTTATGTCACAGGGACTCCTCTCTGCACAATGTGTTAATGACCAAACATTCCTCCTGAAGCTCTTTCCCACTGGAAAGAGAATCCTTTACTACTACCCGTCAGTTCACAGGAAACATTATCCCAGCATCCACATCATTTCCACCTTGTATTAACCTTTAGAAGATGGAACAAGAACCAGGCCTGAGTTTCTTCCTTCTATTACCTGTTTGTGACAAACCACCATCAATCAACACTTGACAGTTGAGAGGTAGTGACAAAGGAGAGATGATTATCTGGCCTTTGTTCCTGTATGTGAACTATAAACTCTGAATATAGTCACACCGCAGCTCAAATGTACTATAATAAAATGTGATGGCCTATTATTGCCCTTCCAGAGCTGTTGGTGCCCAATGATGTAGTTTTCAATTATTCCTGGATTCCAAGAGGGTGGGAAACTCCTTTGCAAATAGAGGGCTAATTCTTCCACAGAAGACGCGGCCTTGGTGTACCATCTGCAGCAGAACCTTCTCGATCTTAGTCCCTCTTGAAGTTTTCAAGATTCAAAGTCACTTGATAAATGAGTTGAATAAGTATGCCTCAAAAATATAAAGTCTGTCTATTTTTTGTTAGAAATTGGTATAAGGCAAAATAGCATCTATTATTATTAAAGAACTTTCATAGCATGTCCTGGAGTACCAGACCTTTACAATCTTCATTAATTTTTATCTGTTCTGAAATATAGCAGGGAGTATAACCCTGTGCGAAAGATTTTACTGTTGAGAAAGGAATTGAAAGTTTCAAATCTGACAGCTAGATAGCTAATTTCAGATTTTTAAATTGTTTCTTTGAATGCCTCCATAGGGATCTCCTGCATATTATAGCTGACAATGGATTAGTAGGATACCAATCTGTACATCATTCTCTCTTTCAATATTTTTTAAAAGTTTATAAAAGGCACTCCAATGGCATAATCTGTAAAATGACAATGGCTTCTCCAGAATTCTGTATTGGAGATATCACCCGGTCCAGTGTTCTCTTTTTCTCGTGAACAACATCTCAATCTGTTAAGAATAAGGAAAACCTCGATAACTGTAGCATTTGTTAAAGCCAGGGACCAGCAATCATTCCAAACGGTTACTGAATAGGAACTTCCTCCATCTCCAGGACTGCATTCTAAAGGTGCTCTCTAAAACTAGGGTCACTCCAAATGTCAAGTTGACAGTCAATATTAACATCATGATGACCAAACTCTGTGCAGGAGGTCAACTATATTTTAAGTTTGCTCATTTAAGAATCTAATGTTTTTTCTTTAACTAAAATTTCACAGAATCAATAGAATAAAAATTAAGTTGTTGGCCTGTTGGTTTTCTAAAAGGAGAGAAAGAAGATTTGGGTGGATGGGAAAATGGGAAGGATCTGGAAGGAGTGGGGAAAGGGGACCATATCAGAATATATTGTAGGACGAAAATTATTTTCAATTAAAAATATATTTTAAAAAGTGAATAAAGAGAAATAGGTATTTTCTCATGGCCTATAAATGAGTCTCATTGTACAGACTGTTGATTTTAACAGCGGTTCCTTTGAGACCACGTGACTCCTCTTCCCTCATCGTGCTCTGGCCTCTCTCTAATCCTGTCTGCAGAAGTAAAGCCTCCCCCAGGCTCTGATTAAGGAGCTGCAGGAAAGAAGACACCACAAGGGCACAGACAGCTGCCCAGCATGGATTTCCCACCGCATTGTCTCTCTACTCTGCTCCCATGAAAGCTCTCTGTACCTGGATCCCCTGAGACAGGCTTGAGGGGACTCTTCTTCCTCCAGGCACATTTGAATCAACCTCTTCCCTTCCACCAACTTTTGTCTGAAGTTTTCCCTCGAGCAGCAAACACTAGGAACCTCGCATTCCGATGAGCTTACACAGTCATCAGAAAATAATACTTTGGGGATATAAAATTTTACAGAATCTGCTCATACCCCTAGGAAAGGAGGCAGAGAGGAGAGACCACAGCTCCAGAGCTGGGCATGAGACTAGGGGGGTTGGATTTGGCAGAGAGAGGGAGAAAAGTTCTGGATCCTGCCTACCTGCTTGCAGGCCTACTTGTTTCTCCTGCAGGCTTGGCTGGGTGTTCTTGGAGACTGGCTGACCCAGCGGAAACCTCCTTGGTATCTAAGGAAAGATAACTATTGGTAGCCTTTGGAGAGGCTGCTCCAAGGCCACCTCCAGGGTATGCAAAAAAATCCACAAAGGCAGCAAGGGCTAGACTTTTTCTATCTGGGGGGTAAATAAGGAAACATACACGTTTTCTGATGCTATTTTCTCTTTTACTTCATCTTAAAAAATCTCTTTCTCTGAAAATCTGTCTCCACATAGATACATCTCCACATTGTTACATTCTCCATGCATTCTCCACACAACTACATATCTCTTTTGCATAGTTACATCTCTTTTCTATACAGCTTCGCTTTCCTAGACATCTCTTTTTTACCTGGCTCCACCCCTCTCTTCTATACACATTTCTTCTCTCTACTCTGCTACATTCCTTCACATATTATTACATCCTTTATTCACTCTTTATTCATTCACTCTCTCATTCATTCACTCTTTCACCTTACTCTCATACTTCTTCTCTGATAACTTTGGACAATTATATGTTACATTTTCTCTCTGCCCATTCAGCTACATCCCTCACTCAGTATACTCACATACTCAGTGCTCTCAACAGCCAAACTCTGAACAATTATATGCTACATTTTCAGGGTCTAATCCATTCTCATAACACATAAGTCACTCAGTCTTTCTCAGGCTAGGAAGTTCTCACTGAACAGATGAGTAATGCTCAGCCAAGCAGATAGCCTGAGTGGTTAGTGTTTCCAGACAGAAAAATGACATTGAAATTCAGGACTAGCAATAAATGATTAGTTGGCTGAATCTTGAGCCTGTGATTGCTTGCAGTCAATTACCATGGGGGGTTATCTCAGTGTAAACAGCCTGACCTTGATTTATAAATAAACACCTGGGAACTAGTCTTTGTGTATTTTCTGCACGACAGCTTAGTCTATTTTGAATTTGTTCTAAAGTCTAAAATTAGCTGTCTTTGTGACTGAGAATACTGTTACTTTCCTGTGTCAATTATGAAAAATATTCTAGTATTATCATAATTATACTGCTTAAGCAGAAACCATCTTCCTGACCATCCACAGCTATATGCCCAAAGATGTAAAACACACTACCAATGGGCTACAGAAAGAAACCCACAGCTGTTCTTTTTAGGGATGTCTAGTGGTGGCACATGAGGAAGTTACAGACAGAAAACAACCAGTTTCCACAGCCAGTGACCCCACAGACTTTGCCAGGTGGGGCTCCGCCTCAGGTGGATCTGGTGGGTCAACCTGTTAAATACCAGCTGTCACCTGCAGAATGCTCCCACTGCCTCTGGTAAAGTCATTGCTACCAGCAGCTCTCAGCAGAGAGACATAAAGCGGGTAGATCCAGATGACAGCAGAGGTGGGGAGGGACTGAGAGGAGCAGACAGAGAAGGAACTAATATATTATATAAATAAACTATTTTCAATAAAAGCAGAAAGATCACATCATCTTGATAAGTGTCTGATCCATAATATGAAGTTTTCCATAAAGATAGGCATTTTAATCTATAAAAAATTTCTGGAAAAGTGTTCCTTTCACTCATCCCTTTACATATGTGTGGGTAAACAAAGTTTTCCTTCCATTGTTCTTTAAGTACAGTTGTTTAGAAACTTCTATTTCTGCTTTTGTTTGTTGAAGAAGATGAATAGTAATTATTTGGTTGGTTGCCGCTTCATTTTATCCTGTCAGAACCCACTTCTTTTCTTGCTTTATCATCTAATTCACTTTTAATCACGTATTTTTGAAGTTACAGCCTAATTATATCACTCCCTCTTCCCTTTCCAGCCTCCAAACCCTCTCATAGATGCCTTGATGTGTTTCAAATTCATGACCTCTTTTTCATTAATTGTTGTTTTATGCACATATGTATACATTTATATTCCTAAACATAGCCTGCTCAGGCTGTATAGTGTTATTGTATGCATGTTTTCAGGGCCGACCAACTGGTGTGCATGTCCCTGGGAAGACTGTTCCCCCACTCTTAGCACACTTTAGTTGCCTGTAGCTCTTTGTGCAGTGTTGAGGCCTCCACTTCAGCTCTTCTTTCCCTTTCCTCAGGTTGGTTGTTTCTTCCTTCTGAACTTTCAAAATAGGGTAGTAATTAATTTTTTCCTTAATTTTGCTAGCACTATAGTGAATCATACAGTAGAGACTTTTAGCATTTCTATTACCCTTGCTTTCTTGATTTGCTTGCTTTTAATTTCCACTCAGACAAAAGTTCAACAAAGAGATCTGCTTTTTTTTTATTTTTACTATCCTATTTTATGTATATTTATATCTTTATTCAATTGTAATCCACTTTTACTACTGGAATTTATGGACATTATCTTGTGGTCTATCATTTAATCAGTTTTTTTTTAATGTGATCTATGATAGCATACCCTCTGGATCAGAGGTGTAAATTGTGTTCTGCTCATTAGAGCAGCTGTACTCAGCACCCTGCTTACAGGCTATGGCCATATGTCCTTTCACATTACATCATTCATCATGCTGTATTTCTTTCAAAATTTTTACAACTTCTGCTTAATGGCTATTATGCTGGGCTTTGGTACACAAGATTGATAAAAGAGATCATCTGTAGCCTCTCTTTCGCTTGCTGAATTTTTTGTATGTGTGTGTGCTTGGTGTCCTTTGACTTTCCTGTGCTTAACTTCTTTTTTATTTTTTTCACTTCCATACTGTATTCTACGATACTCTGTTGAACTGTAATTTCAAATAAACTGGCTATGCTACCTGCTTTCACATTATATGACTTCACAGAGCTTGTTCCTTAGACATTACTGTTAAAAACTGTGGATATCCTTTACTTAGAGATAGTTCTGTATAGTATAGATATGAAGTGCTTTACTTTCAATCTTAGAATAGCTTTCTAACAAAAACTTTCTGTCTTGGTTATTAATATAATATACGTAGTATATCTCTTTACCACTTAATTTTGTTATTATTCCTGTTTCAGACCCTTTGTTTTCTATCATTTTCTCAATGATCAGTTTTATTTGGTTATGTTAGAAAGGATTTATCTTCAGTATATATCTGTAGCTATTTCCATAAAAAGCAGTTTTTCTATTATTTAGTAACCTTAAATATTTTTCCCATGATGGAAGATAATGAAATCACACATTGTATTTCTTGCCACCTCCCTTCCTGGTTTTTGTAACACATACGTATACTCAACAACATGCTATGCACCTTTCATATATTTTAACTGTATGATATCTACAGTGATTTGGTTGTGTATTTAAATGAATTCATAGACTGATACTCATTTTTCTATTACTACTTCTACTCTCTTAAACTCTTTATGTTTTGCCACAAATTTTGATAGTAAAAATTTTGTACCTATGGAAAATTTAAAGGCCAGATCAGTAAATAACAAAATTCTCCTTGCTTCATTATATAAATGTCAGTGCCAAAAGTGTTTTATTCAGATTTGTAGCTTTTGCCTAATTATATTTATAGATACACTAAAATATTTAGGATGATGTGCCATATCTCCTAAGAATAAGCTATCTCCATGACAGTTATGAAGCTACTATTCATAAATACTTCATATATTCAAATTTCCCTAATTGCACTAAGATATAGTTGATAATTTTATTATTGGTGTTATTAGAGGGTAATCTAGCTACATTTATGAATTGTTTCTACTTGTCTTATGTTGCATATATTCTAAAGTAGAACTATAAAGTAGAACAATAGCATTAACTTTTTAAAATTCCAAAATATCACACTTGATATGCAGGCACATTCTGTTAGAATCTCCAGGGAATAAACAATGGAAAGTTGTATAACAGCTATAAGAAGAGTAGGAGGTAGCAGAGAGTCTCTAGTTTAATAGCAAAGTAAAATAGAAAATTCACAAAGCATACCAGGGAAAATAGAGTTCATACTGGTGGGATTGGTGACACTTTCTATTCTCATTAAGAACGAGACGTTGGAGCCATAGCATAAGACAGAAATGAACTCCCAGGCATGGGTAACATCTTATGGAGCGAGCTTTAAATCTAATCAGATGGTGCTTGGTTGCTTGGTTTATTGGTTACTCTGACAATGTTTGTGCCACTATTGGACCAGCTTATCATGCAGGCAGGCCACCATGGTAGATCACAGGGTTCTTTAAATAGGTTGTTGCCTTTCTCCTCTGGTAGCATGTATAGTACCATCAAGTACCATTAACACTAGTATATAGTTGTAAAAGTTCTAGTTAGGTACCAGCTCAACTTCTCTATGTTCAATGAGATATGTAAATGTTCTGTTGTCTTCAGCAATAGGGCCTTGCCATCAGTTTGTAGAGAGCAACCAGTAACCTTGGCAAGAACCTGAGTTCTTTGAAGGATTCCATTAGGTCCCTTTGGCCAACAACTCAATAAGATACAATTCATTACTGACATTGGGAGTTTCAGTTGCTGGTAAAAGATCTAGTTGGTTCTTTCTCCCATTATTTGGTGATGCCGATAAGTTTATTTCATATATGCATATATTTCAAAAAGTTTCTATGAGTGTAGGTTTTCATATGACCTTTCAAATGGCCATAGTGTTAATTGTCCCTCCCTGTATTCCATACCTTACCCTCTTTCATTCTGTTCTCCATTTAATTCCACCATTCATTTTTAAAAAGATCCATTTCTGCATAGAATGAGATTATCATGTTTTTTTTCTTTCAGTTTGTTTATAAAGCAGATTATATTTACCAATTTATATATTTTGAACCAACCCTGCATCTCTGGGATGAAGCCTACTTAATCATGGTAGATGATTTTTTATATATTCTGGATTCAGCAAATATTTTATTGATAATTTTGGCATCTATGTTCATAAGAGAAATTGATCTGTAATTCTCGTTATTTGTTGAGTCTTTATGTGGTCTAGGTATCAGGGTAACTGTGACCTCATAAAATGAATTGGGCAATGTTCCTTCTATTTCTGTTTTATGTAATAATTTGAGGAGTATTAGTGTTAACTCTTCTTTGAGAGTCCGGTAGAGTTTTAGCCCTGGGATTTTTTTTTAGGGAGTGGGGTGGGAGAAATTTAATTACTGCTTATATTTAACTAGGGAGTAATAGGTCTGTTTAAATTGTTTATCTGGTATTAATTTAACTTTGGTTAGTAGTACCTATCAAGAAAATTACCCATTTCTTTTAGATATTCCAATTTGGTAGAGTATAGTTTTTTAAAATATATCTTTATGCTTCTCTGTATATATCAGGTGTCTGTTTTAATGCCCCAATTTCATCTCTAATTTTGCTAGTTAGAATCTTTTCTCTGTGTTTTTTTTAATTTGAATAAGGGTGTGTTAATCTTATTGATTTTATCAAAGAACTAACTCTTTGTTTCATTGATATTTTGTATTGTTTTTGTTTGTTTGTATCTATTTTATTGATTTCTACCTTGAGTTTGAGTATTTCTTTCCGTCTACTCTTTTGGATGTGATTTCTTTTTGTTCTAGAACTTTCAGTGTGCTGTTAAATTATTAGTATGAGATCTCTCCTTTTTTATGTAAGCAAGTAGTGCTATTAACTTGCCCCTTAGATTCATTGTGTCACATAAGTTTGGGTATGTTGTGTTTTCTTTTTCATTCAGTTATGGACAGTCTTTAAGTTCTTTAATTGCTGTCTTGACCCATTTCTCATTCAGCACAGAGATATTCCATTTCCATGAGTTTGTAATGCTTTCTGCTATTTCTGTTGTCCTTGATATTCAGCTTTACTCTGTGGTGGTCAGACAGAAAGCAGGATGTTATTTCAATTTTCTTCTATCTGTTGAGACTTGCTTATGTCAAAGTATGTGGTCAATTTTGGAGAGAATTCCATGAAATCTGGAGAAGAAGATATATTCTTTTGTGTTTGGGTGAAATATTTTGTAAATATCTGTTAGGTATGTTTGTTTATAGCATTAGTTAGATTCAGTATTTCTCTGCTTAGTTTTTAATCAGGATAACTTATCTATTGCTTAGATTGGGGTAATGAACTCTCCCACTATCAGTGTGTGAGAGTCAATATGTGATATAAGCTGTAGTAGTGCTTTTTTATGAATTTAGGTGCCCTGTGTTTGAGACACAGATGTTAAGAATTACAATGTCTTCTTGTTGGACTTTTCCATTGATGAGCGTGTACTGTCTGTCCTTCCTAACTTCTTGTGAGTAGTTTTGTTTTGAAGCCTATTTTGTTAGACATTAAAATGGCTGCACCAGATTGTTTCTTAGGTCCATTTACTTGTAATATCTTTTTCCATGTTTTTAACCTGAAGTGATATTTATCTTTGATGGTAAGGTGTGTTTCTTGGATATAGCAGAAGAATGAATCCAATTTTTACATCTATTCTGTTAATCTGTGTCTTTCTGTTGGGGAACTGACTCAAATATTTAGAGATATCAATAAGCAGTGTTTGTTCATTCTTGTTCATTTGTCATTGTGGTGGTGGTGGTGGTGGTGGTGGTGGTGATAGTGCTGTGTGTGTGTGTGTGTGTGTGTGTGTGTGTGTGTGTTTTCACACTTTTATTTGTTGGCTTGGAATTATTTCTTCATCATGTTTTCTTGGTTATCATTAACATCTTTAGGTTGAAATTTCCCTTCTAGCACCTTTTGTATGGCTTTTAGAGTGTCTGTTGAAAAGTCAGGTATTATTCTAATAGATCTGCCTTCATATGCAAATTGGTCTTTTTTTTTTTCCTTGCCACTTTCATTATTCTTTTTTGTTGTTTAAATCTATTGTGTTGATTATTATGTACTGAGAGGAATTCATTTTCTGGGCCAGTTATTTCCTGTTCTATATACTTCTTGTACCTTACTCTATTTCTACTCTTCCTAGATTTGGTTTTTTCATGGTGTCTCAGATTTCCTGGGTGTTTTGTGTCAGGGATTTTTTTAGATTTAACATTTTCTTTGACCAAGGTATCCATTTCTTCTGCTGTGTTGTCAATGTCTGAGAGTTTTTCTTCTATCTCTTACATTCTGTTGGTGAGGTTTGTCTCTGAGGTTCCTGTTTGAGTTCCTAAATTTTTCATTGCCAGATTTCCCTTAGTTTGGGTTTTCTTTTTCTTTCTTTTTTTTTTTTTTGGTTTTTCGAGACAGGGTTTCTCTGTGTAGCTTTGCACCTGTCCTGGATCTCACTCTATAGACCAGGCTGGCCTCGAACTCACAGAGATCCGCCTGGCTCTGCCTCCCGAGTGCTGGGATTAAAGGCGTGTGCCACCACCACGCGGCAGTTTGGGTTTTCTTAATTGATTCTATTTCCACAATCATGTCTTGAACTGTTTTAGTCATTTCTTTGTATTTTCATAGATTTTTTTAAAGGATTTATTTATTTCCTCTTTAAGAATCTCTATCATATTCATAAAAGCTATTTTAAGGCCTTTGTCTTATACTTTAGCCATGTTTCATTTCTAGCTCTAGTAGAAATAGATTGTCCTGTCTATTTTCATGATGGTGTTTAGGCATCTGGGTTTGGGAAGAATGTAATTACAGGTTCTCATAGAGTCTTGTCTTTGTTCCTTGATTTCTTTTGTTCTCTTCAGTTCTGAGGAGAGTTACCTCATAGGGAATTCTTCTGGGATCCTTATAGGTGTAGACATTGAAGCTTCTGGTTGAATGTGTTTCTAGGTGTTAGGAACTGACACTTAAAAATTGGGATTAGCTAAGGGGGTAATCAGAACCCCAGGAGGGAGGAAAGCAGGGTTCACACTAGGATCTTATTGGTTCCCTAGGAATGCGGACAAAAGTAAGAAAAGGCCACAGCAGGTAGTCTGCTACAGTGCTGGGAGTGAAACTGAGAGGTTGGATTTGGAGGAAAGAAGGAATGGGAATGTCAAGATCTGAAGCTCACCTACCTGCTTAGCTAGTGGGTTCCTGGGAACGCTTGCTGGGTTTGGGTGCTGGAATAATAGGATGAGTGGGGAGGAGTGTTGGAAAAGAAGACCTATGACAGAGAGGCAGGGAAGCCGACAGCAGGTGGTCTGCTGCAGAGTTGGGTGTGAGATTAGAGGGGTGAATTTGGAGGAGAGGAGAGAGATATAGGAAGATATCATTCCATGTAGAAATGGCCTTTGACAAAATCCAACACCCCTTCATGTTAAAAGTCATGGTGAGATTAGGGATACAATGGACATAACTTTATTTTGTTGTGGTGTATTCATTGTATTTCACAACAAGACCATAGCCAACATCATCTTAAATGGAGAGGAACTCAAAGCAGTTCCACTAAAATCAGGAACAAAACAAGACTGTCCACTCTCTATATACCTATTCAGTATATTACTGAATGTCTTGGCTAGAGTCATAAGACAATTGAAGGAGATCAAGGGGATACAATTGGAAAGGAAGAAGTTAAGTATCTCTGTCTGCAGATGATATGATAATATACCCAAGTGACCCTAAAAATTCCATTGGGAATGTTTTACAGCTGATAAGCACTGTCAGCAAAGTACTTTCACACAAAATTAACTCACAGAGATTAATAGGCTTCCTATATACAGATGACAAATAGAGAAAACAACCAGAGAAACAACAGCTTTTACAATAGACTTGAATAATATAAAATATCTTGGGGTAACTCTAACCAAGCAAGTGAAAGACTTGTATAATAAAAGTTTAAGACACTGAAAAAAGCAATTGAAGATGTCAAAAGATGGAAAGATCTCCTATGCTCATAGATTGGTAGGATTAATATAGTAAAAATGGTCATCCTACCAAAAATAATCCATATTTTCAATTCCATCTGCATCAAAATTGTAGCACAATTACTCACAGATTTTAAAAGGCCAATTTTCAGCTCAATATGGAAACACCAAAGATGCAGGATAACTCACACAATCCTGAATGATGAAAGAACTGCTAGGGAACCCATTCCTGACCTCAAATTGTACTCCAGATCTATAGTAACAAAAACAGTGTGATACTGGCTCAAAAACAACTACATGGAATCGAGGTGAAGGCCCAAGCATAAATCCACACATCTGTAGAGAACAAATTTTGATTAAGAAGGTGGAAATACACACTGGGAAAAAAAGCAGCATCTTCAGCAAATGGTGCTAGTCAAACTGGACAGCTCCATGTAGAAAAATCCAAATAGATCCATACTCATTACCCTGCACAATGCTCAACTCCAAACTAGTGAAAGACCTCAACCAAAAACTAGATACACTCATATTGATATATGAGAAAGTAAGGAATAGCTCTGAACTCATTGGCACAGGAAAAGACTCTAAACAAAACACTACTAGTAAAGACACAAAGATCAACAATTAATAAATGATACATTATGACACTAAAAAGCTTCTGTAAGGCAAAGGATACTGTCATTTGGACAAAGTTTCAGCCTACAGAATAGGAAAGGATTTTTACCAACTACACATCTGATAGAGGGCTGATATCCAAAATATGTATAGCAATCAAAACACTTGACATCAAAAAACAAATGACACAATTTTAAAGGGTACAGACATAAACATAGAATTCTCAAAAGAGGAAGCACAAATGGATGAAAAGCACTTACAGAAATATTCAGCATCCTTAGTAATCAGGGAAAGCAAATCAAAACTACTTTGAGATTTCATCTTCTATCTTCCATAATAGCTGAGGTTAATAAACCGAGTGACTGCACACACTGGTGAAGATGTGGAGCAGGGGAACACTCATCTACTTCTGGTGGGAATGCAAACTCCTACAACCACTGCAGAAATCAGTTTAGTGGTTACACTGGAAGATGAGAATTGATTTGCCTCCAGATCCAAGTATACCACTCTTGAGCATATACCCAAAGAACACTTCATCCTACCGAAGACACTTGCTCACCCATGTTCATTGCTGCTCTATTCATAATAGCCAGAAATCAGAAGCAACCTTAACTCCCTCAACAGATGAATGGACTAAATATGTAATACATTTACACAATGGATTATTATTTAGCCATTGAAAAAAATGAAATTAACTGATAAATGGATGGAACTAGAAAGAGTCATTCTGAGTGATGTAACCCTGACCCAAAAAGACAAATATGGTATATTTTCGCTTATCCATGGATGTTAGCTGTTAAGTCAATGATAATCAAGCTATGATCTGTAGAACTACACAGGGTAGGTATAGAGTACAGGACTATGGGAGACAGATAGATATCCCTAAGAATATATTGTGTGGTGATATATTGTGTATCAAATAAAGCTTGCCTGAGGATCAGAGGACAGAGCCAGTCACTAGATTAAACATAGAGGCCATGCAGTGGTGCACACACCTTTAATCCTAGCACTCAGGAGGCAGAGATCTGTCTGTATCTCTGTGAGTTCCAAGCCCTCTTGGACCACACAAGATTGATTCAGTCTAGGAGAGAAACAGCCAGGCAGTGGTGGCACACACCTTTAATCCCAGCACTTGGGAGTCACATGCCTTTAATTCCAGAACTTGAGATCTCACGCTTTTGCTACCAGTATTTGCGAAGTACACACGCCATTAATTCCAGCACTAGAAAGGAAGTAATATGGCTGGGTGGAAAAAGGTATATAAGGCGTGAGGAGACAGGAACTAAGGTGCTTTTTCAGCTGAGGACTTGAGCCCTTTCAGCTGAGGACTCAGAGGTTTTTAGTCAGAGGATTTGTAGAGATAGGATCTTGCCTTCCATTTGACCTGAGGATTTGGTAGTTGTGGGAAGTTTCTCTAGTGACTGGTTCCTTTGTCTCTCTGATATTTCAGCAATTACCCCAATATCTGGCTCCAGGTATTTATTATAAGACCATTTAGGAATTTGTGCTACAGGAAATAGAATAAATAGTTATGGATGGATGGGTGGTGGACTGGAATAGAGGATCACATGGGAAGGAGAAGGAAAGAGAATAGGGAAATGGGAAAAACTGAAACAGTTTAAAATTAAGTGCCACCTGAGAGGTAGTATGGAAACATAATATAGTAGAAGCTCCCTAAAATATATACATACATATACATATGTGCATATGCATAAAATATATGTGTGTGTGTGTGTGTGTGTGTGTGTGTGTGTGTGTGATCTAAATGGACTCATCAAATAAAGGGAAATCAGAGCCCCAGTTGGCTGTTACTTGTCACCAAATGAAGCTTCTAGTACTGGGACTGTGTTACATTGAATTGAGTCATTGTTCAAGGGGTCCCATGGGAACCCCCAAACAACCCAGGCTGTTACCAAGGCTATAGGTTGCTCTCTACAAACTGTCAGAAACACCCTATTCCTAAGACAACACCTACACAAGTCACGAAACATAGAAAAGTCAAACTGGTTCCTACATACAGCCTTCTCCCCTATGTGCTAGTGTCTTTGGCACAGGAAAGCACTCAATAGGCTACCAAAGGAGACTCACATAAAAACCAATGCAGTCATAAATGCCTTGATCTACAATGGTGTCCTGTCTGCAAGATATGCTAGTGCAATGGTAGCACAAAACTTGTGTGACTAACCAATTAATATCTGATTTGACTTAAGACCCATGCCATGAAATGGAATCCGTACCTAACTTGCTTTGTTGACCAAGAACCAGAGACAGGATAGCCCAGGGACTTAGGGTAAAACCAAATACTACTGTTCAATAAATAAATTAGTTAGTAAATAAATTTTTTTAAAACATCAATAAAATAACTTCTTTGTAGGGGAGGAAAGAGTTTATTTGGCTTACACTTCAGCATTACTGATCATCAATGAAGGAAGACAGGACAGAAATTCAAACAAGGCAGGATCCTGGAGGCAGGAGCTGATACAGAGACCATGAATGGGTACTTCTTACAATTTCAGAAGTTCAGTCCATTATCATCATGACAAGGAGCATGACAGCATTCAGGCAGATGTAGTGCTGGAGCTGAGAGTGATACATCTTGCAGGCAAGAGGAAGTTGACTGAACATACGGGTGGTATTCTGAGCAAAGAAAATCCATTCCCTATGAGATTATGGGGGCCAATTGGATATATAGCAAGTCTTTTTAAATTCCTTTATCAAACAGAGTTTGGGTTTTATTTAATTTATGCATAAAAGTAGAAATTGCACAATTAAATCTAATACTGTTTTGTCTGTTCAGTTTATTTTACCTCTATATGGACAACCAGAGCTCATATAGCTCTCTTACAAACTCAGGATCTTTGTGGGAATTTTAGTGCTATGAAGAGTGATTTTTGAGGCAGGATAAAAAAGCACGGAGTGTTGACTTTGAATCAGATACAGAAAAGCAGCATTATACATATTGAGTAGGTTGTATTTTTATATTTAGGGATCTATATTTATAAAAATGAATTAAAACATAAATAAAATTTTGGGGACATGAAATAAAATAACTTCTAATGATATTCTGCAATATTCATAGATTAGTGCCTTTCTCAGCCACCATCAGAAAAATTTTCTCCTGAAGCAGATGGGAACAAATACAGATACATAAAGCCAAACATTATGCAGAGAATGAAAGACCTTGGAACACTCATCCTGAAACAGGAATGTTCCATCAAATCCCTCCCCACTCAGGGCTCAGGGAACCCTGTGGAAGACCATGAAGAAGGTGTAAGAGCCAGAGAGAATGGAGGACATCAAGGAAACAAGGCCCTCTAAATTAACAGAATCAAAGACATATGAACTCAGAGACTGAGGCAGCAAGTGCAGGGCCTGCACAGGTCTGCAGTAGGTGGAGTCCTACAGAAGAAAGGAGAAGTGGGCACATATCCATATTCCTAATCCATTAGCAATCTCCAATTGATAATGTCTTATAAATTAAAATTTAGTTTTCTCCAAGAGAGTCTCACTTTAGAAACAAACTACTCTTAAAGGCAGACTGCATACCCAGCAGTAGATGACCAACAGAAAATAAACTCAATGGCTTCTTCTAAGGTTCCTTATTTCATATCATATCAAAGCATTTTTTTAATTTTGTCTCTTTTATTTTTATTTGATTTTATTTTTTATTCTACTCTCATATATTATATCCTGACCAAAGTTTCCCCTCCCTCCTCTCCTCTCAGTCCCTCCTACCCACCTTCCCTCTCCACCACATCTACTTCTCCATTTCCCTTCAGAAAAAGGCATTTTCCCAGGGATATCAACCAAATATGGCACATCAAGTTGCAAAAAGACTAGGCACACCCCCCTCATATTATTAAGATTGGATGAGGCAACCCAGTAGGAGGTAAAGGATCCCAAAAGCAGGCTAAAGAGTCAGAGATAGCCCCCATCCCACTGTTAGGAGTCCCATGAGAAGACCAAGCTACATGACCATAACATATATGCAGAGGGCAAAGGTCAGACCCATGCAGGCTCCCTGATTGTCCCTTTAGTCTCTGTGAGGCCCTATGAGCCCTGGTTAGCTGATTCTGTGGGCTGTGTTCTTATGGTGTCCTCGACCCCTCTGGTTGAGAACAATCCTTCCTCCCACTCTTTCACAGGATTCCCTGAGGTCCCTCTTTAATGGTTGTGGGTCTTTGCATTTGTTCCTATCAGTTGCTTGATGAAGCCTCTCTGATCATGATTATGCTATGCTCTTGTCTAGAAGTACAGCAGAGTGTCATTAGGAATCATTTCATTGACTTTTTTTTTTCCTGGTGGTGTTTGGTTCTATCCTATGACTCTGGGCTATTCAGTCTTTGGTTCCTGGCCTTCCAGGCAATACCAAGCGAGGAGTACCTCTCATGGCATAGGTCTCAAGTTGGAGCATTAATTGGTTGGCCACTACTGCAAGTTTGGCACCACCCTTACTCCAGCACATTTTGAAGGCAGGACAAATTATAGGTCAAAGGTTGGGTAGCTGGGTTAGTGTCGCAATCCCTCCATGGGAAGCCTTGCCTGGTTACAAAAGATGGCCTGTTCAGACTCCTTATCCTTTACTAGGAGTCTTTGCTAGGGTCACCCTCATAGATTGCTGGGAGTTTCCATTGTTCCGTGTTCCACATCACCCACAAATGCCCTCCAATTCTAGTTGTCTCATCTAGTTTCCATTGAGAAATTGGATATAATTCTAATTGGTCTTCCTTCACATGTTACTTGGCCCTTTCCCCTTGCTGCTTTTAATATTCTTTCTTTGTTCTGTATGTTTGGTGTTTTGATTATTATGTGATGAGGGAACATTTTTTCTGGTCCAGTCTCTTTGGTGTTCTGTAACTTCTTTCTCATTTATAGATATGTCTTTCTTTAGGATGGGAGAATTTTCTTCCGTGATTTTGTTAAATATATTTTATGGGCCTTTGAGCTGGGATTCTTCTACTTCTATTCATATTACTTTTAGGTTTGGTCTTTTCATAGTGTCCCAGATTTCCTGGGTGTCTTGCATCAGGAATTGTTTAGATTTAACTTGTTTTTTGTTGTTGTTGTTTGTTTTGTTTTACCAATGTATGATTTTATTCTGTTGTGTCTTCAATGCCCGAGATTCTTTCTTCTATCACCTGTATTCTGTTGGTGATGCTTATGTGTGTAGTTACTGTTCACTTACCTGTATTTTCCATCTCCAGGATTCCCTCAGTTTGTTTGCTTTGTTGCTTCTATTTCCATTTTCATGTCTTTAACATTTTTATTCATTTCCTTCACCTGTTTGTTTTTTCTTGGCTTTCTTTATGGGATTTATTCATTTCCTCCCATCATTTGTTTCCTGGATTTCTTTAAGGGATTTATTTATTTCGTCTTTAAGAACCTCTATTATTTTCATACAGTTGGTTTTGAGGTTGTTTTCTGTGTGTCAGCTGTGCTGTAACACTCAGGGATGGCTGTATCAACATAGCTGGGCTCTGGTGGTACCATATTGCCCTGGCTGTTGTTGGTTGTGCTCGTACACTGGTGTCTAGGCGTCTGGGTTTGAGATGAATATAGGGGTTGGTGCTGATTTCTGAATTTGTTTTTGTTGGATTGATGTTTTGTTCCTTGGTTTCTGTTTCCTCTTTGGTCTTCTGGTCTTCGTGTCTCTGTATTTCTGGAGGCCATTTTGTAGTTGGAAGTTTTCCTGTATCCTGCCTGGTCCTACAACCACTCAGACCCAAATAAACATACAGAGGCTTATATTAATTATGAATTGTATGGCCATTGCCTATGGCTCAATTTTCTTGCTAGCTACCTTTTATAACTAAACTCAGCTCATTCCTATTAATCTCTATGTCACCACATGTTCTGTGACTTTACCTGTGTGCCATTATATGCTGCTCTCTGGACAGTGGGATGGTGTCTCCTCCACCTCTGCTTTTCTTCCTCTTCCTGTCTATCTGCTTGTATTACCTGCTTGCCTCTAAGCTGCCTTGCCACAGGCCAATACAGCTTTATTTATTAATCAATCAGAGTAACACATATTCATAGCATACAGAACAACATCCCACAGCACCTCCTCAGTTCTGTCTAATCAAAAAGGAAGGTTTTAATTTTAACATAGTAAAATTACATATAACAAACAGTTATCAAGCAAGAATTATAGTTACAATATCTAGTTTATTTGTATTTGGCAAAATTAAAGAAAATATTCTATTATTTATCCTATATTTGTGAGTCTAAAGTTTCATATATAATTTATCATTTATCATAACTAAGTAAAATTATAACTATCTAGTCTTCAGTTACATCAAAGACCCAAGAAGAATATACTATTACCTAAGTAAACAGGAAGAGAATTATAAGCAACTTCCAAAAATCTAGAATGACAGAGACAGCTGGCTACCTGGACAGTCACCTAAAGTTCCTCTGTAATGTTGGGGTATCCATCTTCAGCCCACAAGCCTAGAGTCTCTCAGTCACTTCTCTGTGTTCTGTAGAATGTCTGGCAGTCTCCTCTGTGAAGCAGGGACCTGACAGACCATCTTGTCTTGCAAAGTTCAGTGGTCACTTTCCTATGGGTCCTGCATGTCCAGTCAATCAAGCAGTCCAGGCAAGAGCAGTTTCTTGCCCAAATGGTTATTTTTGCCAAGAAGAAGATGAACTCCATATGGAGTGTCTTCAATGTCCATCTTTCTCTTTGAAGTAAATTGGTGCTGCTAGGAGCAGACGTGTCTCACTGTCCAGAAAGTCTAAGTTTTTAAAATATTTTAAATGTCGTATTCTGTAGGTCTTTGAAGTGTTTGAAGATTACCTATCTAATTGAATTATATCTATGTATACTTAGAAAACTTAACTAACATGACTAAAAGCTTGAGTATCACAGATGACTATTAATCTGTATTTCTTTTTTCTTTTCTTTTCTTTTTTTTTTTTTTTTTTTTTTTGGTTTTTCGAGACAGGGTTTCTCTGTGTACCTTTGTGCCTTTCCTGGATCTCGCTCTTTAGACCAGGCTGGCCTTGAACTCACAAAGAAACGCCTGTCTCTGCCTCCCGAGTGCTGGGATTAAAGGCGTGCGCCACAACCACCTGGCTAATCTGTATTTCTTAATGATTCATTACAAGTTTAAATGAGTTGCACAAACATAATACCTTAAACAAGAGTAGAAATATACATATAGTATAACAAAATTAAATGTAAATTTGTATCAATAAACTAAAATCTATAGCAATGTAAAATATTTATCCTATATTTCTATATCATATCCCCTTTTCTTCTTTTAGAAAGAGAATTCATTTATAATCAACCTGCTTTAAATAAAAATAGATATTTATAAACAATATTTTGGGAATTTGAGTATAGCTTTTCATACTACTTCCTCCTGGATGGGGGCATTGGCAATCTTATGGAGATCCTGAGAAAATTAAGAATTATGGTCAAGTCCTGAATGGAATAGTCTGTGAGGCTGCATTGTTTGAGCCAGTTGCCTTGAAGCTGTTCTGAATATTGGATTATCTGAGCCATGGTGTCACTGGAGACCTTTCAGGGGGTCTTGGATGATCAAACCATTTTAGACTGGAAGCAATCCACAGGTTCTTATCTTCGATGGAAACAAAAGCAGAACCTCTTTTCCAAAGCAATGTATCCTTAGACATAAATTTTGAAGTCAAGATACTTTAAAATATATATACTGGTTTAACTCAGCAGCCTTTACAATCAAATATTTTTCTGTAGTTAAAAATCTCAAAGACAATATAATTCAGACTCTCTATGTGATTTATATCTTACGTGGCTTATTTTTTATATTTTTTTACTGTCTCTTTAAAGACTTTATTTTTTAAAACTATTTCTTTATATAACTGTCTGTCCTCTTTTTTCTTTCTTTTCTGCCTACATACATTTTTACACACACTGTAAACTATTTAGAGTGATATTCCATCTGATCTGACTTATTATGAATCTATAATCTTACTCTGACCAGGAGAGATTTTAAACTGTTAAACTGTGTGTTTAGGACTGAAGCAGCAGCCTTGGCTGCTGACTCCACTTATTTCAGCTTTTCAACATGGTTAAGGTAATTCACATCCAGCTCTAGGAGCCATGCTTGTGCCTTTTCTTGAGCTCTTTTCTTTTGGTTTATTTGTTTGGTTATTTTCTGATGTGTTATTTTTGTTTTAAAACATGTAAAACTAAAACAATATGAGTCCTTCAAAAATTACTAATCCCAAAATTATAACTTCCATTGAAAGTGGATTGGATGAAATTCAAGGAGAGTAAAATAATTGTTGTAACTGTGTTCAAAAAAATCAAAGAGGACAAAAGTAAAACTTGAATGGATTCCAAGAGAAAATAAACACTAAACTATAATCAAGAAGTCAATACAAGATATGAAGTAGAATTCGGTAACAGAGTGGAAGAAAAAAACTGAAATATTATGAATGAGAAATTCAATAATTTAAATAAAAGTCTCAATAGAAAGCCTCATTAATAAAAATGATCAAGGCTAAGATAGACCATCTGGGCTTATAGAAAAAGTAGAACTGAAACATTCACACAATAACAACACTAATATTTTAAAAGTACAAGCACAACAAACAATTCCAATGAAACACTGAAAAAAAAAAGTCCACAAATTATAACAGAAGAATTTTGTGTAAAAATTATTTTCATAGAAAATATTTTCAACAAAATCATTAGTACAAAGGTTTCCAAATCTAGGGAAGAGGTATTCCTTCAGGTATAGGAGACACTAGAACACTAAATGGACAAGACTAGAGAAAAATCCATGTCATATTACAGTTAAAGCACTAAATATCCATAACAGCCAATGTATACAGAAAGCTTCAAGAGAGAAACACCAAGTAACATGTAAAAGTCCATTAGAAAAACAGCAAATTTCTCAACAGAAATTGAAGTAGTCAGAAGAGCTTGGAGTGACATATTCAAACATTTACAGGCAACTACAAACCTGGACTGTTATGCTTAACAAAACTATCAGCCATAATTGAAGGAAAAGGGAAAACTTTCAATGATATAAACAAGCTAAGGGACATATGGCCATTAACCCAACTCTAAGAGATACTTGAAGGAATAATTTGGACTGAAGAGGAGATTAAACATATCCATGAAACAGGAAAAACTCAATAATTCCAGAAAAATTGCTAAGCATATGAGAAGTAGGAAATATCAACATTACTAAATCAACAAAATGACAAGAATTAATACACATCTTTCAGAAGTAAATCTGAATGCTAATTAATGGTTTCAACTTCTCCAATTGAAAAATAGAGGCTAGGGGATGGAAAAATTATTCAGACTGGTCTTACAATCTGAGTTTAATCCCTGGAAACCACACATCAAAAGAGGACCTACTCCTGTGAATTGTTCTTTGACATCCACATATGTACTGTGGTACTCACATACCAAAACACACACACACACACACACACACACACACACACACACACATAAACACAAATATGTAAATAAAGTAAAAATTACTATCAGATTGGATTAAAAATAGAATCTATCTAATTGATGACTCTAAAAAAATGAACTCACTGTCAAATACAGATAAAATACTTCACATAAAATACTTAAGGTAGAAGAATAGAATAAGGATTTCCAAGTAAATAAAGCTAGATAACATATAAGTGTTGATGTTCTAATAGTTAACAAAATATACTCTTTAAAGCAAAAAATAGTAAAAAGAGGTGGAGATCACTTCATGCTGAATAAGGGAATGACCTACCAACAAGATACTATTACTTTTAGAATAAACACTAACTATAATGCAACCAATTTCACAAGCAAATACTACTAGTATGAAGACATAGACTAACACCACCACAATACTAGTATATTACTTTAATAACCCCATTTTGCTAACAAATAGGCCAGGGAAAAAGAAATATCTCAGATAAATGTCATCATAGATGGAATGAATCTTACAGACATCTACTGAACAGTCTTTCCAAAGAATGCAGAGTACACATTGTTTTCAAAAGCCCATAGAATTTTCTCTAAAACTGGTCATATAACAGGAAGTAAAGCAACCTTTAGTAACCATCAGAAAACTGAAATTATTTGTGTTCTCACTGACAAAATGGAATAAAACTATAAATAAATGTCAAGGGAAAGTGTCGAACACACACAAACTCCAAACATTGAATAACACACTAGTGAATGATAATTTGGTTATCAAGGAATTAAAATAACAAAGAAAATAAAAATATTGTATAATCAAAGAAATATGAAAACACAACCTACCCAAACATATGGAATATGATGAAAGTAGTCCAAACACAAAAGTTTATATCTACAAGTGTATATATGAAAATATCAGAGATTTTTAAATGAATAAATTAGTGGTGTACCTAAGAGACTTATAAAAATAAAATTAAGTGAAACACAAAATCATCAGGCAGAAAGAAATGGATAGCATCATGGTAGAAATTAATGAAATTGAGACAACAAAAAGTACAATTAATGAAATAAAGAGGGTTTTTTTTAAGAAAAATAAGACTGAAGAACCAGCCAAAAGAAAAAATATATTACTCAAATTAATAAAATTAGCTATTTTAAAAGGAAGAGATACCAATGAAAATAGAAAATCATTAGAATGTACCTTCAAAATTTACATCCTACTGTTAGAAAAAAAATTAAAAATAATAGATGACACATAATACCTACTAAAATAAAATCAAGATAAAAATCATTTGAACATTATAAAAAATTAAAGAAATTACAGTGGTATTTTTTAAATCTACAAACTAAAAAATATGCAAGCCCAGATCAATTCGTTGCTGAATGGTATCAGACTTTTAAAGACCATCAATGCTTCTTAAGCTCTTCAATAAAATAGAGAAAAATAATGCTACCATACTCATCTTATGAAACTAGTATTACCCTGATATCAAAGTCATGTAAAGATAGAACATAAGATAAAGTTATAGGCAAATCTCCTTGATGAATTTATTTGCCAAAAGTCTAAAGCAAAACAGAGCACAAATCCAAAAACCCTACAAACTTCTTGGTTACCCACCAGAACCAGATCATGAAAATGTGTTGTTAAAGATACCACACACCTGAATTGCGGAACAAGAGAAATCAAGCTGGAACTCAGCTGAAAATTTCCTCCTTGCTTTCACAGTGCCAGAAGGTGCTAGTGATCTGCTTAAGCAGCCCTCTGGCAATAGGATCAGGATCCATCCATAGTAGCTTTTGGAGCCCACTAACTATAGTGGGACAACTCGAACAGCCTTGAGACAATGGGGGTGGGCCTTGGACCTGCCTCTACTGAATGTACCAGGCTCTGCTGAGTCCACATGGGAGGCCTTACCTTCTTGTAGGAAAGAATGGGGAGTGGGGGAAGGCTGGAGAGGTGGGAGGAGGGAAGAGGGGCATCTGTTATTGCTATGTAAAATGAATAAAAAAAAACTCTTAATAAAAAACAAACAAACAAAAAATACCAAAGTACTTGCTGAGGAAAATCATCAAAAATTCTGTTTCTAGAGCCAAACTACAATAATTATATGCCTGGAAAGATGTGTCCACTGTCACCGACAGTAGCATGACTATTACAAAGATAATCAACTAGTTTTTGTTGTTGTTGTTGTTGTTGTTGTTGGATTTGAGGCCTACTCAACAAGAAGGACTCATGATGGTACTTCAAAACTGATCAAGAGCCTGTGACTGAGAAGATCAAAGGAATAATGGATATGGTTTAAAAACTGCATTCTATTTCATGACTACTTGTCTAAAACCATAGGCTAGTGAAAGGGTGCTGGGCTTTTCCCATGTCTACTCATCATGCTTCATCAGAGAAGCTTCTTTCTGAAGTGGGCAGTAACAAGTGCAAAGAATCACAACTGGACTACATGAAGAAAATAAATGGCTTTGAAGTGATGGTCCTAAACAAAACATCTATATCACCCCTTCCATGGTCCAGGAAAATTCACAGAAGGGAGAACTGGAAGAATACAAGAGCCAGAAAATAAGGAGGATTGCTAACAAACAGTAATTTCATACAGGACATAGCCATTGCACTCCTGAAGTCACTGCAGTTGTGATCAACCACACAAGACCTGCACAAGATTGAACCTATCACCATCATACACAATGGAGAGGCTTATGAGGTTCCACCCCTCACTGAAAGTCAGGAGGCAATTAACTGTTGCTAAGGGAGGGACTATTATTTCCATCATAAGTATAGCCACTGATAAGTTGCCCATGTTTCAGTAAATAACCACCACAACTCAGGCTCATGTAAAGAATCATAATTAAAATCAGAAGACACAAAATATGACATTGAAGTAGGAGGGGAGTCTTGTTGGGAAGAAGAGAGAGGAAGGAAACAGAAGAGGATAATGAGGGATAAAATGGCCAAAAGTCATTATAGTCATATATGAAATTGTCAGAGTTAAAATAGCTATTACAAATTAATTTGTTCTTCAATTAAAAAAGACTGGCAAGCAAAATCAACAACACATCAAAAAGTCTACATTTTATCATCAATCTGGCTTAGCTTCAGTAATGCTAGGATGACTAAATTTGTTCCAATTCATAAACATAACACCATGATAAATAGACTCAATAAAAATGATATAATGATATTAATAGATGTAGAAAAGTACAATAACAAAGCTCATTATCTATTCATCAGAAAACCTCAAGAGAACTAAGAATAGTAGGAACATCTCTTAACATCATAAAGGGTATATATGACAAATCCATACTCAACATTATACTTAATGATAAAATATTCAAAAGTACTAAAATCAACATTGAGATGAGTATGTCTACTTTCTCTACTCTATTCTAAATACTGTTTGAAATCTTAGATCCATAAGAAATAATAATAACATAGGAAAGAAAGAAGTAATGTAGTGGGTAGCCATTCCAGCTTTGGTCTGGAAGTTCCAACCCCCATTAAGGCTTTGGTAACTATCACGCCTACAAGGCGGGGCCAAGGGAGGGCCTGAAGACCTGAGATCAGGATGCGTGGCGCTCTCTTGTTTGCTGGACCTGGACACGAGAGAAGACCGAGGAGAGTTCTCCAGAGAACACCGCCGGACTATGCTGCATCTTTTCCAGAACCCGCCACCTACCTATCCCTTCATTTGTAAGTTACCCACTAAATAAATCTTCCTTTTAACTATGTGGAGTGGCCTTAGTAATTATACCAATAAGTAATTTTATTAATTGAAGACAATATGATCCTACAGGTAAAAGGCAATGTAAATCAAATTAGAAAATTCTTAAAACTCATAATAACTTTCAGTTAATTAGCAAAATACAAAATCAGCTTACAAAATTAGTAGGCTTTTTATAAATAATTAGCAAATGTGGTGAGAAAGAAACCGGTAAAAGCAATCTCAATGATAACATCTTTACTGCTCACTCCATCATCGCATATACTAAAACTGGAAAGATACAGAAGATAAACACATCCCCTGCATGAGGATGACCTGAAAATTGATGGTGTTCCATAGTGAAAAGACTACCTAAAAGAATAAAACACCTTGAAATTAACTGAACAATAAATATGAAAGACTTCTACAATGAAAACTTAAACACTGAAGAAAGAATCTGAAGAAGATTATAGAAGATGAGAAGCTCTTCTATGTTCACAGTTCAGCAGAACTAATTCTATGAGAATTTCAATGTTACCAAAATTGATCTACAGAATCAATTCCATCCTCATCAAAATTCTAGTGGTATGCTTCACAGGAATAGAAAAAAAATCTTTAAAAATCACCCAATGACCCTAGATAGCTAAAGCAGTCAAGTACAAGATGAATAATCATGGATGATCACGATACCTGTTTATAAATAACACTACAAAACCAAGATAATAAGGAACATAATCTTACTGGGGGAAAAAAACAGACATGTGGACCAATGAAATAAAAAAATTCCAAAATTAAACCTACGTAACTATAGCTAACTGAAATTTGACAAAGATGACAAAAAACAACTGCTGTTGAAAATATGGATTCCTACAGTACTAGGTATTTGCAAGGAGAAAACGGAAACTGAATCTATATTCCTCGTCCTGCATAACTATATTTAAAATTATCCAAAGTCTTTAATTTAAGACTTGGAACTCTTAAAAGAAAACACAGGGAACGTGGTAAAATATACAGATAAGCAAAGGTGTCTGAAATGAACTCCAATAGCTCAGGGGAAAAAAAA
>CABHPP010146253.1:0-50139 GCA_902168425.1 Peromyscus attwateri
GCTGTGGAACGTCCTCTATGTGTGGGTTTTGCTCACTTCCAGGTAACAGATTCTCTTCAGAAACCCTATCTGCATGCTTAGATGGCATGGACAGCCCCCTGCTCCTGTCTGCAGCTCTGGTGTCTCATGAGTGAAGATCCAGAGAAGCAGGATGTGGTGGAGGAGAGCTTCCCTGTCCTGGTCCAAGATGCTTTTACAATTTCTGGAGAGTAAGGGACCAAACAAGTGTTAACCCTTACCTTTATCCTTTTACATCTCGTAAGATGAAGAGTTGTAAGGATCCTAAGGATGTAGAGAAGTAGAAAAAGGGTTGATTTTATGTTTATCAGGGGAAAAAAAGAAACCTCATAAGTCATACTTAAAAAGATCAGCATCCCATGGATTTCCTTGGGAAGGGGAAATAGAAGAGATCTCCTGGGTAAACTGGGGGTGGTGGAGGGGATGAGGGCATGGGGATCGGGTTGGGCAAACTGAGCAGGGGAGGTGGGTTGGGGGTGGGATGGAGGGGGAGAGTAATGAAAGAGATGTCTTGATGGGGGTGCTTTTTGGGGTTAGAGAGAAACCTGGTGCCAGGGAAACCCCCAGGAACCTACAAGGATAATCCCAGCTAAGACCCCTAGCAAAAGTGGAGAGGGTGCCTGAACTGGCCATCTACAGTAATCAGATTGATGACTACCCTAATTGTCATTAGAGAGCCTTTCAGTAACCAATGGAAGCAGATGCAGAGATCCAAAGTCCTGCTAAACAAAGGGAAGAGGGATTGTATAAGGGGAAGGAGGGTGTCAAGGTCATTATGGGGAAACCCAGAGACAGCTGACCTGAGCTTACAGGAGCTCATGGACTCTGGATCAACAGTTAGGGAGCCTGTGTGGGACTGACCTAGGCCCTCTGCATGTGTGTGACAGTTGTGTACCTTGGTATTTTTGTAAGACTCCTAGCAGTGAGTCTGTCCCTGGCACTGATCTGGCTTTGGGAACCTGTTCCCCATGCTGGATTACCTCACCCAGCCTTGATGCAGGAGGAGGAGCCAGGTCCTGCCTCAACTTGATGTGCCATGCTTTGTTCCAGCCCATGGGAGGCCTGCCCCGTTCTGAATGGTGACATAAGAGGAGTGGATGGAGAGGGGGTAGATGGGAGGGGGGAGGATGGTAACAGAGAAGGGAGGGGAAACTATGGCTGGTATGTTTAGATAAATGAAAAAAATGTTAATTAAATAGAAGGTTAGGATCCTAGGGTCCTTTATCTAATTTAATCTTCAGGGTCAAAGTCAGCCCTTAAGATTTTTTAAAAACCAATTTATTTATTTATTTATTTATTTATTTATTTTACAAAAAGAATGTGTAGCTATGTTATGGATTCTGTGTATCTCTCTCTCTCTCTCTCTCTCTCTCTCTCTGTCTGTGTGTGTGTGTGTGTGTGTGTGTGTGTGTGAACACATGTGTTATCTTATTTACTTAACTGTGTTTGTTCATGTGACTGTCAGAACACAGTCCAAGAATGGCCTTGTGTGAGGCGAATTCTGAGTGCTTGTGAGAAAACAAGACAAGAATCATGTGACCTCAGTTTCTTCAGAATATGGAATTATTGTTCTTGGAATGTGTTTTCATGTCCCTCCCAGGTGTAGCTGAGAGGTGTGAGCTTACTTCAGATTACTCATTACAACTGGCTATTGTTATTTGTTTGTATCCCTCTGTGGGAAAACTCCCACAAAGCCAGGGGAGCCATGGAGAGAAGAGGGGCATAGCCAGGACTTACCTTCTCAGAAGTGAAGAGGTCACAATGTTAAGGTGTGTGGGAGGGTTAGGTGAGAGCCTAGGTCAGCCATGACACGGTTTCAGAAATGGGTAACTCCAAAAAAATAATTCATCTAACTTTATTTTATGTGCATTGGTGTGAGGGTGTCAGATCCCCTGGAACTGGAGTTATAGACAGTTGTGAGCTGCCATGTAGGTGCTGGGGATTGAAACTGGGTCCTCTGGAAGAGTAGACAGTACTCTTAACCACTGAGCCATCTCTCCAGATCCCAGAAATAGGTAACTTACAGTAATAGAAACTGTCTCATAATTCTAGAGGTTGATCAAAAACTGAGGTCTAGGCTGGGGGAGTTCAACCTTTTGATAAAGAATATGTCATCTACACATGTGTTGGTGTGTGCTCATAGTTACCCTGGGATGAGTGTAGCTTAAGAAAGATAGGTTGAACATGTCTGGTCTAGGTCTTATGCCTGTGAGGAAAAGTCTTATCATTGGGCTTCTGGAGGTGAATGACATCCTTGATTTCACCAGGCTGCATCTTTTCACTAATGTCTGCCTTCAGGGCCACCTGTACCTTTATTTTTATATTATATGCATTGGTGTTTTGCTGTGGATGTTGGGTCCTTTGGAACTGGAGTCACAGATAGCTGTGAGCTGCCATGTAGTTGCTGGGAGGAGAACCCTGGTCTTCTGAAGAACAATCAGTACTCTTAACTGCTGAGCGATCTCTCTAGTACCAACCTGTACCACTTCTTACGTGTGTCTGTCTCCTCTCCAAAAAAGGCTACCAGTCACGTTAGGATGGAAACCTCCTTCCAGAATTGCCTCATATCAATCCATTTAATCAGAAGCAACCCTATTTCTAAATATATTTGTGTCCCAAGTACAGAAGCTTAGGACTTCCAAGTGGAAAAGAATATGGTTCAACTTAAACCTAGTGACAACTGGATTTGAAGACCAGGAACCTCTGTGTGTCCTTCATTTGCCTAAGTCACTAGCTATCTTTAAAAATAATGTTTTAAGTGATTCTTTAGATTATTTAAAAACTGAAACTGTCAGTCTTCTATATGTATGCCCAGATGAACCCTCTAAGTATTTATGGAGAGCACAGCGTTCACAATACCTCACAGAATATGATATAGGCAATTCAGGTCAATGGGGTCATCATACAGTAGTCACGTTCATAACCTGCCTTCAGAAGGGTAGAGAGTAGACAGAAAAGTACCGCTGAGAAGCCTGTATCATGTGCATGTATATGGATAGTGTTCGTTACAGAAGTGTGATCTCAAAGACTGATCACACTGTGAGACGTAGCATGTCTGCCTTTCAGTAAAAAATGGTCATTATGGCTAAAAACAAATACAGAATTATTATTTGGATTTAAAAAAAGATAAGCTGGGGAAAGTGAAAAATGTGGTGATGGCTGAAAAATACACACCCCTCCAAGAAGTCAGGAGGACCAAGCGCCATCAGGGAGAAAGGGAAATAGCCACTCAAGGAGGCATTGCTGAGAGGAGTGAAGCCAGATTCCACCGTGTTAGGTACAAACGTCGTCGAAGTGTAAAGATTTCAAGTCACTGCAGGCTATTATCGTACAAAGAACTGAAAGGAAATAATTACCAGGAAGTGCTATTGTGGAAAGAACAGGAGAGAGCTGGAGACGACAAGGTACTGCCCAGCATCCCTCCCCCACGGAGCATCTAGCAAGGGCGACAGGAACTAATTACCGTCACTGTATCTCAGCTTTTAATCTTCACCCCTCACTTGGGAGAGCAACACCATATGGGTCTGATCTCAGGGAGACCGGGGCATCCCTGTCCCAAGCTTGAGGTGGCATGAACAGCCCCTAGAGCCCCGCGCCTGTGTAGCTCCCTGCCATAGCCAAGGCCACACCCACCAGGTGTTCCTACCAGCCGCAGTGTCGTCTCCATCTCTGCCTTCCAAGGAAGCCACTGTCTGGGAAGGCGGCAGACCAGCCTGTGCCTTCATCTGTCGCTGCATCCTGCATACCACAGACTCCTTCAGGAGTGCCATATGATTCCATTTATTTTTAGTCTTTCTCCTGGTCACCTTGCTTAGGGCCTCCCTTCCTCAACCAATAGAAAAAAAAAACTTGTCAAACAGAGGGGAAAACAGTCATTTTGAAGCATGCTAATTGGTTTCCAGACATTACACCCAGCTCCAGTGTGAGTCTTCTTTAATCAAGCATGAGAAGTGGTGGTGTCAGTCATTTCTTTTCGTGTGTGTGTGTGTGTGTGTGTGTGTGTGTGTGTGTGTGTGTGTGTGTACATGTGCCTGTGTGGATGTATATGCACACATGGAGGTCAGAAGTCAAACTCCAGTGTTGTTTCTTGGATGCCATCTACCTTGCTCTTTGAGACAGGGTCTTTTACTGCCTGGGCTCACCAAAAAGGTTAAGCTAGCTGCTCAGAAAGCCTGTGGTCTGCCTCTCTCTGCCTCCTCAGCACTGTGATTACAAGCACATACCCACCCTGCCTGGCATTTTTTTAGGTGGGTTTAGGTGGGCATTTTTCTGATGGTTGAATTTAAGTTCTCATGCTTACAAAGCAAGCACTCTCTATTTCCCAGCTTCACGATGTAACTCGCAGTGCCCATGGTTCACAGTGATGTCTAAAGGCGGGAAAGCATTCCTCCTTCCAGAATGAACTTGACCTCTGCTCTGACTCTGGGGGTCCTTTAATGACTCCACTGTCTTATGTCTCACAGTGGTCAGGCATGCCATATATGTGTTCTACATAGTGCTTTATCAGGCATATGTATAGTTCAGACACAAAAGGGGACCTGCAGCCTTCTGCCTACCCATTGCCATGCAGATTTCAGACAGCAATCAGCCAGCAGCCATCATTTCACATGCCTCCTTCTATCCATCTCCACCCCTGTTTTAGGCGTCTTCCTGTTGGTGTGATAAAATACTCTGACAAAAGCAACTCAAGGGAAGAAGGTTTTATTTGCCCTCACAATTCAAGATATAGCTCATCCTGGTGGGGAGGTAAAGAAGGCAGGAGCTTGAAGCAGCTGGTCACATTGCATCCATGTACAGGAAACAGAAGAATAAATGTCAGCAGTACTCAGCTCACTTTATCCATTTTATGCAGCCTACCATTACCTGCAGAGGGTGTGGTCTTGCCTACAATTAAGGTGAGTCTTCCCACACCAATCAATGTAATCTATACAACCCCTCACAAGTCCCTTCTCCAGAGTTATTCTAGATTTCTAATTCTATCAAAGTGACATTAACACTAACATCTACTTTCTGGTCCATGTACCCAGCCAGGACCCTTCAGTGGATTCTCACAAGTCTGAACAACACTGTGTTGGGGTGTTGGAATGAGGCAATAGGTCTTGTTGTAGACCATGGAAGGAAGCATAAATAGCAGCAATAAGGCACTCAGTATGGAGAAGAGGTCACTAGGAGTGGCCCTGCCTGTAGGTGGAGAGGGAAGGGTTTCTAGAGGACTGAAGAGTCTGAAAGACTCTAGAGATTGTGGGCAGAGAGACAGGAGAACAGTGCTGTTGGGTGACCTTCTGGAAACACCAACTAAGTCAGGGGGACGGAGATGGTGTTAGAGAAGTTATCCAAGGTGGAGGAAACAGATGTTCTCAAGGTTGATTAAACAGAGGAATCCTGAATGTGTCTGGGCTCTTTGGAGAGGTTTTTTGAGAAGCTGGCAAGAAATAGGGAACCTGGAGGTCTTTGGCCACATGGCACTCAGTGTGTCACACCAAGCACGAAGCTGGGGCTCACGGTTATCGTCTCGGCACTGTAATTTCTCCTCTGATTTATGGTCACTTTCATGTGTATTTTAAAATAGATTAACCTATTGGAAGACATTTGCTGGTCACTTTTTTATGATAAGTTTTTAACTTGACTGAATTTTGGTTCAAGTGCATGATCTGAATAATATGAACTTCTTGGGCATTTGTTGAGATTTGTGGTAAATATGCACACATGCATGGGAACATAACTCAGCACTGAAGAGGGATGCCAACGTATCCACAACAACGTGGATAAAAGCAGAGGGCATTATGCCAAGTGAGATCATCCAGGTACAAAAAGAAAAGCACTCCATGTTTCGCTTTTTGTGATCTCTAATAGTAGATGATAGTTGCATAAAAATTAATCAGGAACCTGCATGGATGGGGGGGTGGGTAGGAGATGGGGAGCCACAAACCAAATGATGCAGACTGGCAGTCAGGCTGCTTGGGTCAAGTGGTGAATTTATCTTGTATGTGAAGGAGGATTGCAGTTAATACAATTAGACCAAGGGCATAAAATTTAGGATTTTAGGAACTTTCACCATGGCAGAAGGCAGTGATGTAAGGTGATGGATGTGTTAAACTGTTTATCCACGGTGACTGTCTTACCACAGAGATGTTAAACTATAAAAATATTCAGTCCTGGTTCACTTATTTGTTCTCCATGGCTCTTTGTGCATCACTCATTTATTGTATCAAAAACTCCTTCCTTGGAAAGCATGTCCTTGAGAAGACAGCCAGCGTTTATGTAAAACAGTCCTGAGTGCCCACTTACTTCTGAATGGTGAGATTACAGTAGATGCTTACTGTTGGTGTTTGGAAAATATTCTCTCATTGTGTTCCCAAATCCACTTTTTGATTCTGGGTCATAAAAGACTTTTGTATAACCCTTCTGAAAGATATATGTGTATCTTACAAGTTCTCAAGTGAAAATGTATTCAACAAGATGGACAATGCCTCCACGTTTCAGAGCTAGCACAGTGATGGTGGACACAAGAGCTCATCATGTTTATGGTTAAAGGAAAGTAAAAGCTTGATACATGGGATGAAGACATGGGGCAGATGCCTACAGCAGTTGAGTTTTAATGGTCCCTCAGAAGGTCTGGAGCTGAGTGTTCCAACCTTTCTTGCTAAGAGTAAGCACTCCATTGACTCTTACTTGAAATGTGGACTCCATCCTGTCCAACACCATCTATTTGAGTTCCCTAGCACCATCACCTGGTCCATTAGACATAATGCAGGCCATGCTCTAGCCTGGGCCTGGTGACTACTTACAAGAACCAGCCAGAATGTGTTGGTGCTGGGGGAGCCAGAGCAAAGTGTAAGTGACTGATTTCTGAGGATGCTTGATAAAGAGGCCCTGATTAAAATCTCACATGAAGGCAAGTTAAATGATTTGGAAAGAGTTGGAGATACAGAATTGAGCCTCAGGAGATGAAAGGGGAAACAAAATTCTTACCAGGAGGCTCTTCAGAAACATGGACAAATCAGTGGTGTTTGCTAAATAAGTTAGAATGTCAATCAGTAGATGAAGGAGAGACTGAGTGATTCAGAAGTGGGCATGGTAGAAAGGATATGTTATGCAAGGCCAGAGAACCCACCAGATAGGTGGTTGTGGCCACCAGGAAAGTCTGTCATAGTCACTGTCTACCAAGCAATGAGGGATGTATGCAAGTGAAGCACTAGCTTCCCAAACGCTCTTTGGATTTGCTGTCCTCTACAGACCAGACTGAGTATGGGTAATGTGATTACAAAATCAGGCTTACTGAAACCATGCAGACGACAGAACTCTGCAAAAATAGAGGCCAGATGTCAGAGCCTCAAGATCAGAAACCAGGTGGATGCAATTATCATCAAGACTAGGAAGGTTGGAGTGGCAGCCAACAGGCCTGACCTTCAGTATTATGAAGACAGGGGAACATGATTCCCCATGGGGACAAAATAGACAGGAGCCTATCAAACTACTTCTCATCTGCACAGATCATGAGAAGGAATCAAGGGTATATGATCTGGAAGCTGAGAGCAATAGTCTCCTTGTGCAGCTTACAGACATGAGCCAAGTTTTAGATTCAAGAACTATTGATGGGGAAGAGGTCATATTCTCAAGAAGAAGGGCTAAGAAGCCCCACAGCTGAGATACATGGCAGTAATTCCCCACATCTTCCAAAGACAAGTGTGTCATCTCCTTATGTCAATCTACCTAGAAAAAAAAAAAAGGGAGGAGGGATAACCCAACATTACTGGGTTGTTCAGCACTACCAGGATTTCTCAGTAATTATCTCTCTTCCATTAAGAGTTGAGGTAGAAGGGATCAGGTGACACAGACTACTGGTCTATGGTCAGCTTGCAAAGGAGCTACTGGGTCTGAACACTCGCCAAATTATAATTCTTCAAGTCCTCGAATATATGGGAAGACACTAGGCAGCTAGTGCAATGCCTATCTTTGTGTTGGTATGTGGTGTCAGGAGAAAGGAGCAAATGCAGACCCTGAAACTGTACCTGCCATATCTCGACACCACAGTAAATAAACAGTGTCTCATCCCAGGATATCAGGAATCACCACTGCACTCCCACAGTCGCCTTAGCTGGTGTGTGATCCTACTGTGTTTTTCAGTCTCCCATGAGGTTAAATAATCATAAGAGCATTTGTGGAGTTAGCAACAGGACAGAGTAACCCAACTGCAAGCTCATTGGTAAATAGGTCTTTAGTCTAGAGAGAGGGCTCCATGGTTACAAGCACTGGCTGCTCTTGCAGAGGATCTGGACTTAGTTCCCAGCACCCACATGGCAGCTCAAACCATAACTTCATTTCCAGGGGATCTGATGCCCTCTTCTGGCTACCATAGGTACTGTAGCCACATGGTGCACAAACATACATGCCAGAAAAAAAAACTTACATATATAATATAAAAATAAAAAATTAGGAAAAAATAAAAAAGGCCTTTAACTCATCTCCGTGGCATCATCGCTATCAGGAACTAGATTAACAAATTATTCTGCTTCATCCTGCTATAACTAAACACTTGAGGCAGGGAAACAGAAACAGAAATGCATTTTCTCATAGTTCTGAGTTCATGACTTGGGGAACAGCATTTTTCAGGGGTCATTACGTGGTGAGCAGAATGTCCTGAGAGAGACAAACTTTCCCATCCCACCCATGGAGATAGAACGCACATTAGAATCACCTCTCACAGATCCCACCTCTGGAAACTGCCACAGCAACGGTGAAATTTCAGTGTTGGGTACAGAGTGATGGGTAAACCACAGCAGTAAGAATGAATGTTTACATTTCTCTTGAGCTACATTGTGTTTTCTTCCTTCCCTCAGGAGATGATGTGAAGAGATCCGGGTGGTTGATACCCGAATATCAGCTCTCTATGACACTGTTCACTGGCGTAGCAAAAGATGCAGTGGTCATCCATCCACACTCCAGAACATAGTAGACACACTTTGCAAAGTCTGAGTCTGCTGCTTCTTATTATGCACAGTGTGCTCAGCAGAGTGTCCTGCTTGGGAAATGCTTGCCCCATACTTGAGAATCTACCTCTGCTGCACAGTCTACATGGTCTAATCATAGCTGCACTTCCCATTTTGATTGCATGAGTCTGTTAAGTATATGGTAAATTAACTTTGAGCTCAAACAGCACATGAAAATTTACAAGTGCACAGTACATGACACCATCTCGGACATTATACCCAGAAATATGAAAGGATTCTAGCTCTGAAAGAACCCTAAGTGGGATGTGGAACTGCACAAGCTCTAGGCTGCCATGCACTCAAGACTTGAATCGCCAGCTCCTTCAGAAGACAGAGTCAAGAGATTAGCAATGAAACTGTGAGCTTGAAGCTGTGGGCTTCATTGTAGACACCACAGTCAAGTCACAACAAAAGACTGAAGGTCTGCTATAAGGCCATTTCTCAAGCAGTGAGGAATTATCACCTTCAGAAAAGTAATTCCTGCCAGGCAACTGGTAGAGACAGTGTTTGGAGTCTCACAAGCTCAAATGAACACAATCTGCTTCCCATCAGATTTAAGACACCTTATGAACAGGATGGCCTTGGCAGGGTGGAGCAGTTTTCTCAGAATGACTGCAAGTGGAGCTGTGAAGTACATGAAGCTGCATGAGCAAGTGGTCTTGACTCCCACAACATCTATCACTATTTACAGTAGCTGACAGAGGAAGAGAAAGCATAAGCCCAAAGCGATGCATACATGAGTGCCTGTGGACCGTTGGAACAGGAGGAAATGGATGCAGCAGCATCACGGAATTTCATGTGAGCCATCTTCTGAGGTGGTGATGAACCTGGCCCAGTCTGAATAACACTCAACTTTAGGTCATATATCTTGTTTTTCATATTAGTAAACAGAAAATGTCTGTGTCCCTGTGCATGGTAGGGAATGATCTACAAGGGGCCTGAACAGAAAAAGGATTGAAAAGATAATTGGGAAAATGGTAGTTGCCCATGGGGAGATGTGAGCAGTGGGTGAGGTTATGAGCGTGTTGTGTTACAGAATATACACCAGTGTGTTGCAGTAATAGACACCAGAAAGGATCCTCTGAGAAAGAAGCATAGAATACCATCAGGTAGAAAAAAAACACTGTCATTGTCCATTCACCATACATCATTCTAAAGATGGTATGATGGGTAAGGTAATGAGACCACAGTGATAAATGTACAGGCTTCCACACTCAACAGCAAGGCCCTCCATGAACCAAAACTAATCTAGACAAGCACACTGCTGACTTGTCCACTATCCTCCGGACATTGACTCTATACATCAATATGGCATTATTTCCTGATGTCAACCAGACACTGGATTGCCATTTAGTTGGATATCTAGGGCCACTTTTGTTCTGTAAGGATATGTTGCACAGTTGTCTGTATCGTTGTTACAAATACCCGATATACCCAACATATACAAAGCAAAGGCTCACTTTGTCCCACAGTCTATTGATTCTACTTCACAACCTGTTGACCCTGTTGCATTGGAGTCTATAATGAGACTTTGTATTATGAAGAAGTATACACATGGAGCAAAACTGGTCACCTCAATGTCCTATTTGAATTTACAAATACTAGAGCTGTGACCTTTTCTGTGGATGTCTTTCAGTGCATTTCAGTTGGACATACAAGCAAAAGCAAAGCTGTGGTTTATGGTGCACACATCTGAGCAATGTAATTGCATAATGATAAACTGCTTTTCAAAGTTGCCTATATGCTTACCAACATGGTATGAGTGCTTTAGTTGACCCAAATTTTTCTCAAAGGAGCATAATGTCTAAATATTAAAGAATCCTAATTACTCAAGGAAAAAGCTCTGCTTTCTAGCTTGAAATGTTATTTTAAAACAGCATTTAGGATAGGTTAAAAACAAAAGCTTCCCAATATCCTAATTTAAACAGGAGATGTGATAAGCATACACACAAGGGCTCATCTCCAATATGGCTGGGCTATGCCTTTGTCTTTCTTGCAGAGGTCCCTCCCTGCACAGTCACCATACCTATTTTCTGGGACTTCAGGAACCTGATGAAGAAGTTCCTAACTTCTACAGAAAGCCTTTCCAGCCCTGGCCTTTGAATTAAGGTTCACAGGTACATATCCACACAACTCAGGGTTTTATCATTCATGGCTAATGAGACCTTATAAGTAAAGAGTTCAAAATCCTTGAGAAATTTTTCCAGCTTCTGATTTCCTAAGATTTCTCACAACCTGTCACTGAAATGGCACTCAGCCTTACTTCAGCCTTTGATCTTCCTGATCTGTCATCTATTCCTGTTGTTTCTCCAGATCCTGACTCTCAGATAAGAGAAAGTGGATTCAGAGCTGCGGGAAGTAGACTGTACAGAGTATACTCTAAACATAAGTCAGACCCTAATACATACCCCATACACACACCACACCCACAATCTATAATACTCCACATGCATACTCCATACACGTAATCTATACATACTCCACATACATACCCCCACACATACCACACATCTATACATACACCACATGCAAACTCCATACACACACCACACCCACACATCTATACAAACTCCATATGCATATCCCCATAAATACCCATCCCACATGCATATCTCCCACCCCATATCCCCTACACATACACTCCACACCTCCACAACCATATTCCCTCCCCATACACACACCCCATGCCTTACTTTTCTCTTATAAAACATTTAATTTATAGTTTTAAAACATTAGAGTCCATGATGGTTGAGCAAAGGCATAGTGACAGGAAGAGCTGAGAGCTCATGTCTTGATCTGAAAGTTGGAGGCTGAGAGAGAAAGAGAGAGACTTGGAATGGTGTGAGTCTTCTGAAAAGAAACCTCACATATTCCCTCGTCCTTCCTTAACAGTTCTCACAACTGGGGACAAACATATGAGCCTATGAGGCCATTCTCATTCAAACCACCATACCACATAAATGCCCCATATAAATACCCTGTACTTACACCCATACATAGAGCCCATAAATACACTCAAGACACACACTGCCCCCATACATCTCATGCACTCTTCTTACACACCCCATATACATGCCCTATAAACACATAACTACAAAGACACATCCTTACATACCCCATTCACATGGGTGTACTCCCACACCAAAGCCCGTATCACAAGGAGACACATAATTTAATGGTCTTCATATGCCCAGGCAGATGCTCCCCTTTTTACATGAGAGGGAATTTCTTCTGGATGATTGCCATCTCTGACTGATTAACAGTAGACACAATTTGAATAGTCTGAGTGATGTGTTTTGAACTGACCAAACCAAAATAATTTTTGGAAAAATTGTTTGTTTTTTTTAAATAAAACTTTTCATTTAAAAAGGAGCCTAGATTAGGGATATCCATTTGTATTTTTAAATGCTACCTAAGTGAGTCTACTTGAAGTAGGCACCGTTTCTGGATCCCATTGTCATGGGACCTAAAATCCCCTAGATGAACCATTCAGAGCCAATAACCTTAGTACAAATGTGACTAAGACTGTAGTTATTGGGAGGATGTACAAAAAAATTCAAAGACAAAAATTCATCAAAACAGGATATGTACACATACTTTTAAAAATCAGTAGTTAATTGATGTGTTATTTTGTACTTCCTGTAAACACTTCTCGGCAGCAAGGGTATTCAGTCTTCATGGGCTGAACATCAGTAACATAGGACTCGGACACTATGCCGTCTCCACAATGTATATGGTATGCTCACCTCAGGCTCTGCCCAGTCTGAGAATGTTAGACTGTTCTTATGTACTGTGCAGTGATTGGATGTCATGTGTCATCATGTCGTGCACACAGCAATTGTGTTTACTCAGCACCTGTCACCATTTGGGCCCCTTTCCACAGGCTGAGTACTTCAAAGGGATGTCACCGCTCATGAGATTGCTGTGTGGCGAATGGGCTCAGAGAGTGAGCTAATGAATAGCTGAATTACATTTGCCACATTGTCTGGTATTGTGAACAAAAAGGCAAGAATCTAGAGAGGTGGCTCAGCAGCCATTGCTGCCTGCTGGTCTTCCTGGGTACTGGAGTTCGGTTCTCAGCATCTGTGTCAGGAGGCTCACAACTACCTGTAACTCCTGGAGATCCAATGTGCTCTTCTGGGCTCTACAGTGTCTTTACCCGTATATACAATGCCCCCCCCAACACACAATTAAAAATTAAATATCCAAAAAGGAGGAGTTTCTTATATTAAAAAAAAATGAGACAAGTGTTCATAGGATGTTTGGGGGCTGTTTGGTAGACTGAGGAATTTGAGTGGCCTCTCTGAAGAAGTGGCATTTCCACAGATGAAACACCCTTTTTATGATGACAGGGAAAGGAATCCTGACTTGCCGTGTGGAAAAGAGTCCTGGTTAATGCTGTGGCTAATTAAGATCAATCCCAAATAGCATTTTGAATCAGGAGAAATTATAAGAAACAATGATTTAGCTTACACTATAAAGAGCTGGCTTTTGCCTAAAACAGAGAGATCTCTGTACTATGAGTTACAACCTACAAAATTATAGTAAAGTGTTGCTACCAATGTCAAATAACTAATGTAATTTCCTTTCATTGAAACCAGCCCCAGAAACTCCCTGAAGTGATGCTGGTGGTTTCTGTTTCCTCTTCAAAAAAAAAAGGCAAGACCCTGCATTTTCTTCAGGGTACATTTTTGGAGTGTTAGGTTCAAGGAATTTTTTTAAGTAGAATATAGAACAATGAATTTGTGAAAAGCCTGTTTGAACAAAGTTGAGTTGTTCTTTTCTGTTTGTTTTTTTTCTATTGTGGGCATTGCAGAACCTTTATAATACCCCTTATATTGAATAATCCACCAACAAGACATGAATTCAAGAGTTTTCAAGCTTTTATTGAGGATAGAAACACTGGCCTTTGTCATGAACATATTTTGGGAAACAGTGGTGTATATTTTCTTTGATTTCTTTCCTTCTGTCTCCTTCTCAAATTCATGCTAGCTTAAATAGAGGCAGCACAGGATCAGGAAATTAACCCAAGTCAAGAGAAGTCACGCTGAGCCTTCTTTTCCTTCACACGGAACTTACAAGGTACATATGCCTGCCCTGGCTCAAAGTTCGCAGTACAATCAAGTGGGATGATCAAACAGTGTTAGTTGTATTAAAATTTTCTTCAAGATTCAGAAGCAACCTGTACCACCAATGCATTTGTGAGTCAGTGAAGGAGTCTGATGAAGTGTTTATGCACAGGTTCCCAGGACAGCCAGACAAGATCTTACCAGTGGGGCAGCTGACATGCTTGCCCTCTTAGCAAGTGTTCATGGTGAAGTAGACAAGAAACTGCAGGATTCTTAACAATGGGCCCTAGGAGGAGAAATGAAGAGAAAGGGGTGACAGAGGTTGGGTAAGTGGCTTTTACATGACTTCTCAGGAAACACTAAACTAAGATTTAATATCTTGAGTCTGAGAATGTTGAGAGTGAGTTCCACAGCTCCAAGAGCCATACAAACTCCCATGTGCCAAGCCCAAGTGTTGTCCAGGTATCCAAACAGGACAAGGACTATCAGTACTAAAAATATAACCAAAAGAAAAACATATGAAGTTCAGATTTAGAATCAAAACAGAGAAATACCAGTTTTCATAATGGCTTTTTTGATGATGTATTATGATCAACAAGGTTCCAAACCAAGGGACTGAGGTGAGGCAGAAAACTCAAGCAAATCAACATTTTTTTTTATTCAAATCATTTCCTTTTAGCTCCCAGGATTTAAAGTACTGGATGGCAAAGGTGAGTGAGTGACATAATCCCTCCTTAAAGACCTCCTGGACACCAGCAGCAGCAGCAGCAAAATCAGCAGTGGCAACATCACCATCATAACTATCAAAAGGACCATCACCACCATATAACACAGTAACATCAACAACCAAACTCATTGTTATCAACACCACCATCAACACAAACAGTTTTAAGCATCTGCAGCATTATCAACAACCACCAACCAACGTCATCACCAATGCATCATCTCAAAACACCAATGACATCATCAATGATAGAATAATGAATAGCATTGTTATATCACCATCATCCCTGTGCTGGCTAATCTCATGTTTGCATGCCACTTTCTTATAATACATAACATGTTATTGACAACTTCTATTGAATTATTTCTGCATCTAATCACAGAACGACTATTCCAGGCAAATACAAGAAGTTAAATAATATAATAACTCTGAGAGCGATTCATTGATTTGAGAAACACACAAGGCTACCAGTCAGGGTAAAATCATTGAGACAGCTGTACACAGAGCTACAAATCCATCAAATTTTTTCGAGACAGGGTTTCTCTGTGTAGACCTGGCTGTCCTGGAACTCACTCTGTAGACCAGGCTGATCTGGAGCTCACATCCACCAGATTCTGCCTCCCAAGTGCCAGGATTATAGGATTAAAGTTGTAAGCCATTATGTCCAGCTTCCATCAAAATTTTAATGTTAAAAAAAACTTAAAATAGGCAAAAGTGCTTTGCTTACAAAAGTATAAAATTATTCTACCTTATATTTCTCTACATTGAAATATAAGTGGTCATGAAAAGAGTAGATGGAAATACTGCTTATGGATGTCTAGATAAAATGTCTCTTGTTTTAAACTCTCAAATAGAAATTAATTTATCTTCCTTATAACAAATGTAAGTATTTATTATGACTTGGCTAGGAAATTGTATTTTTAAAAAACTTTCCTTTCTGTTTCTTTTTCTCTTATTTATTCTTCTCTAATACAATATATCCCACAGCAGCCTCCCCTCCCCCCGACTCCCAGTTGTGTCTCCCCTCTCCCAGCACCATCTCCCCTAGATCCATTGCTCTTCTGTTTCTCTTCAGAAAAGATGAGGCCTCCCAAGGATTTTAAAGGAACACAGAATAACAAGATGCAATAAGACTAGGCACAAACCTTTGTATCAAGGCTGGACAAGGCAACCCTGTAGGAGGAAAAGGGTCCCAAGAGCAGGCAAAAGAGTCTGAGACATGCCCTTTCCCACTGATAGGAGTCCCACAAAACCCCCAAGCTAGACAACCGCAACATATGTGTAGAGAATCTACCCCAAGCCCATGCAGGCTCCATGATTGCTGCTTCAGTCTCTATGAGCCCTTATTAGCCCTGCTTAGTTGATTCTGTGGGCCATGTTCTCCTGGTATCCTTGATCCTTTTGGCTTCTATAATCCTTCCTCCCCCTTTTCTGAGGGATTTCCTGAGCTTCATTTGATGTTTGGCTGTAGGTCTCTGAATCTGCTCCATCAGCTGCCAGAAGAAGCCTCTTTGATGGAAACTGGGGTAGGTACCAATCTATGAGTATGGCAGAATATCATTAGGAATCATTTCATTCCTTTTTTTTGCCAGTCATTTTTGGTTTTCCACTAAGACTCTGGGCTATCCAGCTTCTGGTTCCAGGCAATGTCAGGCATGGGCCTTCTCCCCTGGTGTAGGCCTCAAGTTAGACCAGTCTTTGCTTGGCCACTCCCACCAGCCCTGAACCTTCATTGCCCCAGCACATCTTGCATGCAGGACAGGTTGTGGGTTGAAGATTTTGTGGCTGTGTTGGTGTTTCAGTTCCACCATGGGAAGACTTACTTGGTTACAGAAGCTTCCTCTGTTACTTGGAGTCCTAACTAGGGTCACCTTCATACAGTCCAGGAAGTTTCCATGTACTAGGTTTTCACATCAACTCCCAAATGCCTCCCAATTCCAGTCATCCCTCCATACTCTCTCTCCCCCTCCATTCCTCCATCCTTCCCCGCTACTTGATCTTTCTTGTGCCCATCCCCATTCAACCCCAATCCACCTGCAAAATATATTCTATTTCCTCTTCCTAGGGAGATTCATATGACCCCCTTGAGTCCTCCTTGTTACCTAGCCTCTCTGGTCTGTGGATCATAATGTGATTATCCTTTATTTATAGCTAATACCCACTTATAAAGTAAATACATACCATGTTTGTCTTTCTGTATCTGGGCTACTTCACCCAGGATGATCTTTTCTACTTCTATCCATTTGTCTGCAAATTTCATGATGTCATTTTTAAGAGATGACTAATATTCCATTGTGTAAATGTACCACATTTTCTTCATCCATTCTTTGGTTGAGAGACATCTAGGTTGTTTCCAGGTTCTGGCATTTATAAATAAAGCTGCTATGAACATAGTTGATCAAGTGTTCTTGTGGTATGATTGAGCATCCTTTGGATATATGCCCAAGAGTGGTATAGTTGGGTCTTGAGGTAGATAGATTGCCAATTTTCTGAGGAACCACTAATTGATTTCCATAGTGGCTGTACAAGTTTGAACTCCCATCAGTAGTGGAAGAGTGTTCCCCTTGCTCCATATCCGCAATAGCATGAACATCACTTGTGTTATTAATCTTAGTCATTTTGACAGATGTAAGATGGAATCTCAAAGTAGTTTTGATTTGCATCTCTCTGGTGGCTAAGGATGTTGGACATTTCCTTAAGTGTTTCTCAGTCATTCGAGTTTCATCTGTTGAGAATTCTGTTTAGATCTGTACCCCATTTTTAATTGGATTATTTGGTTTTTTGTTTCTTGAGTTCTTTTATATATTTTTGATATTAGCCCTCTGTCAGTCAGACATGGAGTTGGTGTAAATGCCATCTGTAGTCCGCCATTTTGTACTATTGACAGTGTCTTTGTCTTACAGAAGATTTTCAGTTTCATGAGGTTCCATTTATTAATTGTTGATCTTAATGCCTGTGCTATCAGTGTTCTCTTCAGAAAGCTCTCTCCTCTGCTAATGCATTCAATGTTATTCCCCACGTTCTCTTCTATCAGGTTCAATGGGTCCGGTTTTATGTTGAGGTCTTTGATCCACTTGGACTTGAGTTTTGTGCAGGATGATAGATATGGATCTATTTGCATTTTCCACATTCAGACATCCAGTTATACCAGCACTATTTCTTGAAGATGCTTTCTTTTTTCTAGTGTATATTTCTGGCTTCTTTATAAAAAAAAATCAGGTTTTCATGTGTGTTTGGATTTATGTCTGGATCTTCAATTCAATTCTATTGATGAATGTGTTTGTTTTAATGCCAATACCATGGGGTTCTTATTACTATAGTTCTGCAGTGCAGCTTTGAAATCAGGAATGGTGATACCTCAAGAAGTTGTTTTATTGTTCAAGATTGTTTTAGCTGTCCTTGGTTTTTTTTTGTTTTTCTCTGTGAAATTAAGTATTGTCCTTTCAAAGTCTGTTAAGAATTGTGTTGGGATTTTGAAGGGGATAGCATTGAATCCATAGATTGCTTTTGGTAGGATGACCATTTTTACTATGTTAATTCTACCAATCTAAGCATAGGAGATCTTTCCATCTTCTGGTATTTTTTCAATTTCTTTCTTCAAAGAATTGAAGTTTTTGTCATACAGATCCTTCACTTATTTGGCTAGGGTTACACTAAGATACTTTATATTGTTTGTGCTATTGTAAAAGATGTTGTTTCCCTGATTTCTCTCTCAGTTCATTTGTTATTTGTATATAGGAGGGCTACTGACTTTTCTTTTGAATTAATCTTATATCCAGCCTCAATGAAGGTATTTATCAGCTGTAGAAGTTCCCCAGTAGAATTTTTGGGGTCATTTATACATACTATCCTATCATCTGCAAATAGCAATACTTGGACTTCTTCCTTTCCAATTTATATCCTCTTGATTTCTTGGTTGTCTTATTGCTCTAGCTAAAACTTTAAGTACCATATTGAATGGATATGGAGAGAGTGGACAACCTTGTCTTGTTCTTGATTTTAGTGGAATTACTTTGAGTTTCCCTCCATTTAATTTGATGTTGGCTATAGACTTACAAATTACCTTTATTGGGTTTAGGTATCACTCTCATATACCTGATCTCTCCAAACTCTTTATCATAAAGAGGTGTTGGATTTTGTCACAGGCTTTTTTGGCATCTAAATAGATGATCTTGTGGGTTTTTTTCTTCAGTTTGTTTATATTGTGGATAACATTGACTGATTTTCATATGTTGGACCATCCCTGCATCTCTGGGATGGAGCCTACTTGGTCATGGTGAATAATGTTTTTGATATGCTCTTGGATTTGGTTTGCAAATATTTTGTTGAATATTTTCACATCTGTGTTCATAGGGAAATTTGTCTGTAATTCTTTCTTTGTTGGATCTTTGTGTGGTTTGTGTATCAGGGTGACTGTGGCCTTATAAAATAAAGTTGATATTGTTCCTTCTATTTCTGTTTTGCAGAATAATTTGAGGAGTATTGGTATTAACTCTTCTTTGAAAATTCTGTGCTAAAACAGACTGCCCTAGGTCTCTTTTTGGTTGGGGGACTTCTAATGACTGCTTCTATTTCTGTGTGTGTGTGTGTGTGTGTGTGTGTGTGTGTGTGTGTGTGTGTGTGTTGTTTATCTGATTTTAACTTTATTAAGTGGTATCTATTGAGAAAACTATCCTTTTCTTTCAGATTTTACAATTTTGTGGAGTACAGGTTTTAGAGTGTGACCTATTGATTCTTTGGGTTTCCTCAGTGTCTGTTATTATATCCCCCTTTTTGCTTCTGATTTTGTTAATTTGAATATTCTCTCTGTCTTTTACTTAGTTTGGATTAGGGTTTGTCTATCTTGTTGATTTTCTCAAAGAACCAACTCTGTTTCATTGATTCTTTGTATTGATCTTTGTTTCTATTTTATTGATTTCATCTCCCAGTTTGATTATTTCTTGCCATCTACTCCTCTTTGGTGTGTTTTGCTTTTGTTGTTCTAGAGCTTTCAGGTGTGCTGTTAAGTTGCTACTTTGAGAGCTCTCCAGTTCCTTTATGTAGGCCCTTAGTGCCATGAACTTTCCTCTTATCACTGCTTTCATAGTGTTCCATAAGTTTGGGTATGTTGTGCATTCATTTTCATTGAATTCTAAGAAGTTTTTAATTTCTTTCTTCATTTCTACCTTGACCCAGCAGTCCTTCAGTAGAAAGTTATTCAATTTCCAGGAGTCTGTAGGCTTTCTGTTGTTGAAATCCAGTTTTAATTCATGATGGTCTGATAAGATGAAGGGGTTTATTTCAATTTTCTTGTATGTGTTGAAACTTGCTTTGTGACCAAGTATGTGTTCAATTTTGGAGAAAGTTCTGTGAGATGTTGAAAAGAAGGTTTTTTTTTGTTTTTTGTTTTTTTTTTACTTAAATTTGAGTGAAATGTTTTGTAGATATCTTAGGTCCATTTGGTTTATGTCTGTTAACTCAAGTATTTCTCTATTTAGTTTTTATCTGAATCACCTGTTTGTTGGTGAAAGTGGGATACTGAAGTCTTTTACTATCAATGTGTCAGGGTGGATAAATGATTCCAGTTTTAGTACTGTTTCTTTTACAAATGTGGGTGCACTTGCATTTGGGACATAGATGTTAATAATTGAAATATCATCTTGGCATATTTTTCCTTTGATGACTATGAAGTGTCTTTCCCCATCTCTTTTGATTAATTTTGGTTTGAAATCTATTTTGTCAATTAGAATGGCTATACAAGCTTGCTTCTTAGGTCCATTTGCTTGGAAAACCTTTTTCCAACCCTTTACACTGAGGCAATGTCTGTCTTTGATGCTGAGGTGTGTTTCTTGTATGCAGTTGAAAGATGGATCCTGTTTTCATATCCATTCTGTTAGTTTTTTTTTTTTTTTGGAGAATTGACTCCATTGATATTGGGAGAGATCAATGATCAATGATTGTTAATTCCTGTTATTTTGTTGTTGTTGTTGTTGTTGGTGGTGGTGGTGGTGGTGGTGGTGGTAGTGGTGTCTGTGTGTGCTTATTCCCTTCTTTTGATTTTGTTGGAAAGATTTATGTGATCTGAAGAGAAACCAGAGTTGATGGCTAATATCAGTTGTGAACTAGATAAGATCTACAATCACCTGGTAGTTAGGCCTATGGGCATATTTGTTGGGTTTAAATCTTGATTAAGTTAATTGAGGTGGAAGACCTATCTGTTATAGAATATTTAACTACGTAAAAATGTATTGCATTTGTTTATGTTGCAGAGTATTTGTTTAACTATGTAAAGAGGTGTTGCATTTGTTTATGTTGCAGAGTATTTGCTTAGCTATGTAAAGATGTGTTGCATTTGTTTAATTATGTAAAGGTGTGTTGCTGTTTTACCTTGCCTGCCTATGGCATCTGATTGGTCTAATAAAAAGTTGAATGGCTGATAGTGAAGGAGGTGTAGGTGGGACATCTGGTAAAGGAGAGTAAGTAGGAGGAGGAATTTAGGCTTTACAGAAGAAAGAAAAGAGATTCCAGGTATATGCCAGAGACTAGCCAGTCATACATGGAAGAAGCAGGGAAGTAGGACATACAGAATGAAAGAAAGGTAAAAATCCCCCAGGTAAAATGTAGATGATTAGAAACAGGTTAAATTAAGTTAATAGAGCTAGTGAGACAAGCCTAAGCTAAAGCTGAGATTTTATAATTAATAATAAATCTTCTTTTCTTTATTTGGGAGCCAAAGAAAATGCCAAATACATCTGCCCACTGTTGGTAGTACAACTCCCTGGGCAAGAGATTTTGAAATGTATAAAAGAATGATGGGCCTGAGCACAAGCAATTTCTTTCTTCTGCTTCCAGACAGTGGATACAATATGCCTAGCTGCTTCAAGCTCCTGTAGACATGTCTTCCCCACCATGAAGGACTGTACCTTTAACCATGGGCCAAATAGTCTGTTTCTGTCTCTGTCTCTATTTTTTACTTGCTTGTTTTGTTTTTTTTTTTTTTTTGAGACAGAATATCTTTGTGCAGATCTGACTGTGACGGAACTTGCTATGTAGACCAGGTTGACCTCCAATTGAGACATCTGCCTACTTCTGCCTCCCTAGTGCTAGGATTAAAGGAACATGCCACCATGCCCATGCAGCGGTTTCTCTCTTAAGTTGCTCTTCTCAGGCATTTTATCCCAGTAACAGGAAAATAAATCAAGACAATCAACAACATACAACATCATCAACATTGCCACCAGTAACAAACCTCATCAATAGCAGCAGAGGAAGCAATATCATCACTGCTGATGTATTATCACCAATGTCACCACCACCACCATCACCACCACCATCATTACTCTCAATGTTCTTACTCCCAAGGCCTTCACTTCCAGAGTTATCACCACCAATGTTAATACAACCAACATCATCAACACCAGTAGCATTAGCATTAACAACAGCCAACAATAGCATGAATAACTCAGTCATCAAAAAAAGCAATGTCATCAATCACAGGATCATCATAGCAAAGCAGGATATCACCAACAGGACAGTCAGCATCAACATGATCAAACATCATCAGACATAAGACAGTATAGTCAACAAAATCATCAGTGCCATTATCAGAAAAATAGTGCAACATGAACTTAGCAAAACAAAAAAAAGAACATATATAAATAACAAGCACCAGCTCTGTCACTTTCAAAAATTATATTCACAGTCATTGATTTTCAATTTTGTCAAATTAAGCACAAATTAAGACAATGGCCTGAATAAGACACCTTTCAAACCAAACTACTTAAAAATGAATTATTTTAAATGCAATGTTGACATAAAAGTGTGATCCATGGGACCCATGGAAGAACATAAAATAAATTGAGTTTCATTAAAATTAAAACTTCTTCTCTGAAAAAAAATTGTTAAAAATAAAAACAAAAATATGAAAAGATAAGCTGCACTTGGGCAGTGTCTTAGATGGCTACTTGGTGCTATGGTAATGCCCTCACCAAGCAGCTTAGAAAGTGTTTATTTGGCTTACGGGTCACAGTCCATCTTCTGAGAAAGCCAGGGCAGAAACTAAAAGCAGTAACCTGGAGCCAGAAGCTGAAGTAGAGACTATGGGAGGGTACTGGGGACTGGTTTGCGTCCTCTGGCTTGTTCAGCCACCTTTCTTATACAGCCAGGCCCACCTGCCCAGGAGTGTTGGTACAGCCCATCCCTAGCTGAGCCTTCCTACATCAATTAGCAATCAAGGAAATGCCCCACAGGCAAATCTGATGGAGGAAATTCCTCAATTCCTCAATTGAGAGTACCTTAACTCTGTGTTAAGTAGCAAAAGCTAACCATAACAGGGAGAAAATCTTGGCAAACATATATATGATAATGTACGAGTATCTGAAATATACAAATAACACTTACAACTCAACAGAAAGAATGCATATCAATCTAATAAAAAAAAAGTATCCCCAAAGTCTAAACAGACGTCTCAGTAAAGAAAATGCACAGATGGTGAATAACTTCGTAAATAGACTGCATGTTTCGGAATTTCAGAGCAGCAGCAAGATGCCTCAGAACACCCATAAGAATGTTTCAGATCCAGAATGCTGGCCCAAGCCTGGAACAGCCCGAGCTCTCACTCACGCTGGTGGAAATGTACGCTGTTTCCACCACTTTGGAAGAGTTGGGATTTTGTCATCGTATTACGTGTATTCCCACTGCACAATCCAGAAGCCATCGTCCCTGGTGTGTTCCCAAGTGAACTGAAAACTCAGATCCACACAAAAGCATGTGTGTGTGTTTGTAGCAGCTTCACTCATCGTTGCCAAGCCTTGGCAGCACCCAAGACACCCTTCTGTAAGTGAAGGGACTGATAAACAACGGTCAAAACTGACAATGGTGTGTCATTCAGTGCTGGAGAGAAATGAGCTATTAAGTCAAGGAACGGACATGTATAATTGTGTTCTATTGTTGTGAGAAACATTCTGACTAAAAGCAACTGAGGGAGGAAAGGGTGCATTTCAACTTACAAGTTACAGTCCATCATTGAGAGAAGTCAGAGCAGGAACTCAGGCAGGAATTTGAATCGGAAAATATAGAGTAATGCTGCCTGCTGGCTCTCTCACAGATCCGTGTTCAGCCAGCTTTTTTATACAGCTCAGGACTACCTGCTCCAGGAAATGCTGTTGCCCACACTGGGCTGGGCCCTCTTATATCACTTAACCATCAAGACCATCTTCCACAGACATGCCCACAGGCCAATCTAATATGTGTAATTCCTCCATTGGGGTTCCTTTCTCAGGTGATAGTTAAAGCTAAGTAGGACAGGCATGGGAGAACATGATGAGTATATTGATAGGAGATATAAAAAAAAAAGCAATCTGAAAGGCCCCTAGACAGTATGTATGTTGCCAACTTTATGACATTCTGTAAAAGACAAAACTGGGGACAGTAAAAAGATTAGTGATTGTCAAGGGGTGGAGTCAGGAGAGATGAGTGGGTGGGGCCTGGTGGGGTTTTAGGGCACTGGAGTCATTCTGAGTTATAATATAATGGTAGATGTGTGACATATGCCAAAAGCTATAGACATTAAAACACAAAGATTAAACTCTAATGCAAGCTATGGACTTAATAATAATTCAACGTTAGTTTCTCAGCTGGAATAATGTACCACACTAATTCATGTTAATAATAGCAGGAACTATGGGATGGAATGGGGGGTAAGTGACAACTCCACTTTCTAGTCGATTTTTCTTTAAACCTAAAACTGCTCTAAAAATAAAGTTATTAATTAAAAATAAATAGCACATTCGGGATGTCAAAACGACCCTATTAATTTCCTCACATATCAGAATGCTAGAGTTAGAGGCAAAACTTCAAAATCACACTGCAGCTCCCGAATCCTCTGATCCATTGCACACAATACAAAAGAAACAAATGCCAAAGACGTTCACTCCCCGAAGGTCCCGTGGCTTCATCACATGTCTGCTGCAGGAATGACTCTACTGACGGTTTCCGCACATGAGGAGACTTTGTGACTGATGGTAGGAAGAGCAGACACACTACAGGTTTAAGTGAAGCCCCCATCCTTTAAGAGGCTGTGCCTAGAGGGAGTCCTCTATCTCCGTCTGCAGAGGGTCCTTGGGAATGCTAGTTTGGGAAGCCTCTGCCGTCTTCATCCTGCCTTCTCCTGTTTCATGCTCTTGTTGTGTGGTTGGGGTCCCAACCTCACAGAGCTTGCCAGGTTCACTGACTATTTCTGCTTTGGGCGGAGAAGGCTGATTTAAGTGTGAACCTGTGTCCTCCTTTGGTGAACAATGATTCTCTCCCTCTGCTGGGCTTCATGACTTCAGTTTCATCCAGCATCTGGCAGCTACTTCCTCCTGGCCTCATCCTCCCGTGATTGCGTTCCTTTTCACTGGGCGAACAACAGTAATCCCCCAGTGAGGACTGGCCCTCTCTCCCTCCTTCACCAGCTCCATGTTCTTGATTCTCTAGCTCTGTCCCCACCTCCTTCAGCAGAGGTCCCTCTCAGCCCCCAGTGAGACTCATACACAGCACCCTCTACCATCTTATCCAAGATTATCCTAAGTCTACCATGGCACAATGTCCCCTGACTCTGAAGCTTGTTATGTCTGTGAATTTGCAAATACTTATGTCTGTCCAGCCTATAACTTTAGGGGTTTAAGATAGCACCAAACCATACATGTCCAGCAGAAACCACACTTCAAATTTTGAACTTCAGTGTTTTTCTGGGCCTGGATATGTGGCACCACCCTCTCTCATGCTGCTCACAGCGGTAGCAAGCTGGGGCTCCCAGTCAGCCCTCTCCTCATGAGTGTGAACACCTGACACTGCAGAGTTCTAATGCTAAGCTGTGAAGTTTAGAGCTTATTTATATCTATTATATGAATGTATTATATTTATTTATGCTGTTGGTGTGTTTTACTTCTTATGGGTTTCTCAGAGTATGACCTCATTAGAAACAGAAAAGCATCTATAATTTACCTTACATCTCCATCCCCATGATGTTTCCTAGAAGGGTGCTCCCCTTTCTGCCCCTTAGGGTATTTCCTGGTAACTGGTAGTACTTGCCATCTCCTGGATCCACCTCTCACTACCTGGTTCGTGGACTCTTAACTCTCACACAGATGAATAGGCGCCCACCAGTCTCTGCACATCAGCCTTGACCCTTCATCCATGCTCTCCATATCCTACACACACATCACCCTGTGAATTTCTACTTTAAAATGATTATTGGCTCCTCTCTACCCTCTAACTTCTTTAGAAAATTCTACTACCCTTTCAATGGTTTATACTCGGCCTGTCTGTGTTACTATCTGGATAGATGTAATTTCAAAAGGCAGTACACACTGTATACAAATCAGACCCTTTAGGTACCGACTGAGTCAGAATGTGAGAAAAGCCTCATGAAACGGACCAGAGACTTGCAAGTGACTCTAAGGTCCAGTGTTCAGAGATGTGTCAGACTTTGTCACATGATGAACACACAATACACACCCACCCTGAACTACTTGCCACAATGGAAGACAAACTTGCCCCCTTGTACCCATCTTAACACAAAGGTCAGCCTTTAGCTGGCATCTGCTATGTCATGAAGGAGACAAAGTCAGGGATGGGCACTTGTGGATTTACAGGAGGTGATGAGCTCCCAGGACAAATTTCAGAGCATCAAAGAAGACTGGGGGACTCATGACACACTCTGTGGAAAGCACATGGATAACACCTCAGAGGATAGAAAGTGAGGGACTCCAGGCTCGGTGACCACCCACTGAAGGGGTCTGCAACCAAAAGAACAGAACGCTTGGGGTGTGTTGCCTGCAAACTTCCACTGAAGGATCAATAATAGAGATGACAGAGAATGTCATGTCCCCATGTCCCATGCATCTCACTGAAAGAGTCTATACCAGGGAGGTGCCATGATGCTCTGGGGAACAAGACTATGCTCTTAGGCTTGAGGCTTTATCTCCTTCCCAACTCTCTGGGTACTTTTTCATTCACTGGCTTGCTCTCTACAGAGCTCTGCACCAGCCCTCCAGTCTCAGAACTTCCTGCCTGGTAAAATATGTTTCCCTTTCAGCCTGAGCTGACACATCCCATTCTGGAATGCTAGAAGCTACCCACCCACCTCCATTCTACCTGCGTGTTGGGCAACTCCCACTTCTGCATAGCAGGCACTGGAACCCGGCAGGCACTGGAACCAGGTGTTGTTTTGCCTGCAAACCACTTAAGTAGCTTTAGAACTAATGCTATTGAGTCCTGGCTGCCCTGCTCAAACTCACGGATGGCTGGTCCTTCCAACCACCGAGCCATGCATCAGATGTCCTGAGGAAAGTTTGAAAGGAGGGTTTTCAATCAGAATGCTGGAGCTAGTACCAAGATTCTGTATCAACCAAGCACATAGGTCACACTTAATACAAAATCCAACACAAATTTCCCCTTTCGTCCCATACAGCTGGAAATTTACAAACGGGTGTGGCTTTGGCTGCTCTCTTGACATCTCCACGGGTCCCCTCTGTCCCCTCTCCCCAGTATCAGTCTAGAACTCTGGTGAGGACAGACCATGACAACAGTGTCAAGGTTTCCTGCTTCCTCCCCCACCCCCCAGGAGAGAGAGAACAGTCCACACAAGGCCTGAAATACTCCAGGATGCCTAAATGGCACCATATCTGGTCTGTGATGTGGAGGAAGAAGCATGGTGGTATGGAGCTGGACCGGGCTTGTGTCAGGTGTGGGGAATGGTCCCGAACCCTTGGCTACACAAGACGGATACATGAATAAAATCTGGGACTCTTTGGTTTTCATTCAAGCTTCCTTTTATCTGCACAAAGATTGAAACCACAGGAGCACATCTAAAGTACAGGCTGACGTCTACAAGGAGCCTGCAGAGAAAAACCCAGCCCCAATGGTGTGGCTCACTACACACCCCATGCCCAGGCTTTTCCGTGTTTCCATTATGCTCATGGACACAGGTTGCCTGTTCTTTCTCACACATCATCTTTAGAGTTGAGAACAGCAGAGATGTGACAGCCACCCAAATCTGAACACATTTATGTCAAAGGACCACATTGGGTGGTCAATGGCAGGGAGGTCAAGGGAGGTCAGTGGCAGAAATAAGCAGGCTTGTTTTCATTGACCACACTGGCCTGGCCACATGTGATAAAGCTGCAATTCTTTAATACTGCAGAGAAACTACTTTCTTGTTTGGGTAGTTTGCCTGTGGCAACTTCAAAATAAAATCTTGTATTTTTTTCCCACAGAAAACTAATCAAAAAGTAATACCCATAACTCCCTTATTTCCATCTTTGGTGGTGGTGGTGGGGGGGGAACTACCAGAGATCCTTGATCCATGCTCTAAGAAGGAAATTCAAAAATTTCAATTGGGTTGGACACATTTATATGCAAACATTGTGCCAGGTGTGAGAAGTGAGGCAAACAGGAGTGGAATGAAGCCAATGCTCCAGAGTCCTCTGCCGGGACAGAGCCACCGTCAGTGGTGGGCTGACCTGTGTGGTCTGATACGTGTCAGAGCTCAGGTTCATTTCAGTAAGGAAAGCCCCATCCTAGAAGTTGCTTCTGCAAGTCCTGTAGCACGAGGATACACCATCTCTTTTTTTCACCCTGGCTAGTTTCCTGCCTCAAGTGGACTCCTCAGCCTGCTTCACGTGATTCCTTTCTGACTTTCTGGACACAGTTTTACACAAACATAATAGAATACTTACACTCATATTAGGCACATATGAACTCATGTACCACCCCCCAAACAGGCTTTTTATGATATATGTTCAGAAAGATAAGTGTGCTGGTAGTAAATATTCAAGCACATGAGTGGTCCAGGGTCTGAAGTCTATTGACTGTTGATCCAGCACCAGTTCCTGGTCCAGTCCCGGATGCTCCAGCTCTCTCTACACTGGCTGTATCCCCTACCCATGACAACTCCACAGTATCCCTCAGTTCATTATTAAGTGTTTCTGACATTTCAACATCTATAAAAATTTAGTTCCAAATTTCTCTTTGATCAAGGACTCACTGAGCACAATAAAGGTCCAGTCTACTTATTGGGCATCATGGATGTACAGGTCAGTAAGGATAGCCATTCCCCACACCCACAGGGAAGACAGAATAGATATAAGAAAGTGGAGTCAAGCCTCTTAGTCAAAGAACCCCACAGTGAAAGTAAAATCTGGTTGCTACATGACATGTGAAAGGAGTATGTGACATAAAGAGAATACAATAGGATTGCTTGCCAGGGAAGGCTTCCATGAGAGTGTGATGCTAGTGTGTGCCAAGGTCTAGAGGGTGTGCAAAAGTGAGTCAGGACTGAGATGACAAGAAGAGGGAACAACGTGTGGAGCCTGGGTCCAGGGGAGGCACACCTGCTGAGAGGTAAGCCATGACTAGGTGTTGCACAGTACCCCACCTGGCTAGAAGACAGGAGTGGCTAGATCCACATGTTGACTCATCTTCATCCCAGAAGGAACAATGGAAATGTTCCAGAGTGTGCAGCAGAATCTCAGGGTGACCAAAGGATCACTCATGTGGCTTGATAGAGAGTTTAACAGTAGACTCAGGAGAGTCAGACATCCATCAGGAAGTGATAACAGCTCTCCAGTCAGGAAACCTTCTCAAAGCAGAAGTATAGGTGGGACAAGCAGAGAAGAGAATTCTGGGAAGGGTCAGAAGTCTCCAGCCAAACACAGAGAAAGCAAGATGTGAAGGCAGAACTGAGAAAAGGTACCAAGCCACATGGCTAAACATAAATAAGAATTATGGGTTAATTTAAGTGTAAGAGCTAGTCAATAGTTAGCCTGAGCTAATGGCAGAGCAGTTTTAATTAATATAAGCCTCTGTATGTTTACTTGGTTCTAAGCAGCCGCAGGGCCTTGGGAGCCAGTCAGGACCAGGAAAACTTCAGCTACAGTGCTGGGCTGGGTCTGTACTCTGTACCTGCCCCCATGCTTGGGGCTCCATGCCTCTCTTCCTTCCTCTCTTCTTACCACAGCTAAAATAGCTAGTTAGTGTAGACGAATTCCTAAATGCTCTTATTAAATAAAGAAAAACAAAGCCGGATATCAGGGTTAAAACCTGATAGATCAGAGGAATAGGAAAAGCCACAAGCCAACCTCATCTTACCGACCCTCAGCTTCCAAAGAGACCTACTTCCTGTATACCCATGGCTATATGCCTTTCTGTTCTGCTATCTCATTTTCTCTCTCTGTCCAGCTACATTACTTCCTCTTCCTGTCCAGCTCTGTCACTTCCTGTCTGTCTGCAAAGACCTTCAAACCTTTATGGTTAACTAGTGTTAGAATTTAAGGCATATACCACCATGCCTCGCTCTGTTTCCAATGTAGCCTTGAACTCACAGAAATCCAGACAGATCCCTGCTTCCCAAATGATAGAATTAAAGGCATGTGCTACCATTGCCTGACTTTTATCTTTAATATAGTAGCTGGCTTTTTTCTGTGATTCTCAGATAAACTTTATTGGGTTGCACAAATAAAATATTACAAGTTAGCCTTCCAAGTCAACCTCTCACTAGATGGGTGGGACAAAATGCACTGTTAGAACAATTCCTGTCATCCTCTGAAGAATCCAAAATAAGGAACTGTAATGGTTTGAATGAGAATGTCCCCCAAGGCTCATATGTTCGAACACTTGGTCCCCAGTTGGTGGAACTGTTTGGGAAAGATTAAGAGGTATGACCTTGTTGGAGGAAGTGTGTCACTGGGGTGGGCTTTGAGAATTTAAAAGACTTGTGTTGTTCCTGGTGTCTCTCTCTGCTTCCAACTTACGGATATGAGTTCTCAGCCGCTCCTGGCACCATTCCTTTGTTCTTTCATAATGGACTCTAACGCTCTGAAACTGTACGGCATTAACACTTTCTTTTATAAGTTGTCGTGATCATGGTATCTTATCACATCAGTAGAAAAGTAACCAAGACAGGCATTTAAGTGTTTTTACTCCATTTCTTTAAAACATATATATATATATACTCCATGGGGTTGGGTGTGAAAGTGGGTGTGTCACACATCTCTCTCTACCGCTGCCTCCTGATAGTTTGTACTCAACTCTATAAAATGAATGAATCAGAGTGGGAAGCTAAGGAGGAAGAGGTCATACATTTGCCTTTTATATCAAAATCTGAAGCTCTCTGGAACATTTAAGAAGCTCCCCCAAGAAAGCATGGAAGAAAATGGCCTTAGAAAAACTCAAAATGGGTACTGTTTTCCTGCTTTTATTTTTGCCTGTGTGTGTGTGTGTGTGTGTGTGTGTGTGTGTGTGTGTGTGTGTTTATCTGTATGTTTGTCCATGTCTGTCTGCGTGTGTGTGCTCATGTTCTCATGTGTGTGAGCATAGTGTGGAGACCAGAAGTTGATGTCAGGCACCTTCCTCTATCACTCTCCACTTCAATTATTGAAGCAGAGCCTCTTGCTGAGCCAAGAGTTCACTGGTTCATTCAGTCTGGCTGGCCACCCTGTTCTGGGGATCCCCTGTCTTGCCTCCCAAACATTGGGAGTAACCATCTCACCTGCCTAGAAGATCAGAGGAGGAGGGGTGGTGTGAAACCTGGAGAGAGGACTCAGACGGCAGGATAATGATGTGGTGGGTGATCCATTTGCATCCACTTACATGTTTCTTGTTTCCATCTCTCTGATCATAAAGATGACACAGGTTTTGTTTGTTTATTAGTTTCAGTTTTGAAAATAAGCCCAAATAACTTTTGTACAAGTTTTATTGGTTGGTTGATAACAAAAATTACTAATTTCTGATAAATAAGAATAATCTGGTCACAGCTTTGTGTTTAATTTCAGAAATAAATAATTAAAAATCAAGTCTGTTAAACTGAGCTCACATTTAAAAAAATTCAAGCCCATTATTCCTAAAATCGAGGGCGGATTTGCCTAATTTACAATTTCTACCCATGTAATAATTTTGCAACATTTATATTAAGTCTTATACAACTTCAAGATGAATGTTAAGAATTAATTTTTTAAGTGTGGAGTAGACCACACTGAGTTCTCCTCAATATTCCTGCTAATTGCCATTCTTTCAGCCTGAGCTATTTCCTATCTCATTACTTGCTCCTTGGTTCATAATTTCCTCATTTGCATTAGGTTTTCTTTCTACATTCCTTTTCTCCCTCTTTTCAGCAATCGTTTACAGCATAAAAAACACACCCTAATGCACTGTGTCACACGATTTTTTTTAAAGCGCACCTCAAGTCCTGCTCATTCTAGATGGCAGGTGGTATTGTAGAAAATGACCATAATGAATACGATAAATGACTAACAGAGAAGCACAGAAATACCACATGACACAGAGGAGAAAGCTGCCCAGACAGTTAGCAGAGCCGGAGAATCCTAGACTCTGCCACAAACTCACAAATTGAGCTGCTGTGACTCAGGACAGAGCCAACATCACCTGGAGTGTCCAAATAAAGCCATCAGTGGCAAGATGTGAAACTTTGTGGCAGACAAGGAAAGCCACTGTGTCTCAAGCTGGAGCTCGGTGACCCACACTGAACTGCTCAGTTTGTATTATTTTTTCCACCACTTCCCATTTCCGTGCATTACATAGCAACCTGAGCACAACCCAGAACCCAGAGAGGGTAACACTGGGGCTGGAGAAATGGCTCCACAGTTGAGGGGCTTGCCACTTGTCCCCTGCAAATGCCATATGGATCTGGCTGGTACCTGTAGTTAGAAGACAGACGAAAAAAATCCCAAGAGCAACCAGGCTAGCTAGACTAGCTTCACATGCAAGGACTGGGTTCAAGAGAGAGGCCCTGCCTCAATGACTAAGGTGGACAGTGATCTAGGAAGCCTCTCAGGTCAGTCTCAGGCCACTGTTCACACAGACGTGCATGTGTACCCACACTTACACATATGCATACTCACACATGTGAACACATACACATATGCATACAACACACATGTACATATGAGATAAAAGGTGGATGCTAGTCTGTCTCTCTAAGTCAACAGAACTCAATCTTAACTAAAATTATCATGTTTTGTTTGCTTTCTCTATTAAGTAGATTCATTCCTGAAAGTTGAGAGCAAACCTTTCATAAAATATTCCAGTACTTACAGCAATAAATATTTAGTATAAGATTAGATATTTCTGTGTATATGTGCATATGATTGCTATGTGATATTTTGTTTCTGTTCTGACAAATAAAGCTTACCTGGAGATCAGAGGGCAGAGTTAGCCACTAGTTAACCATAGAAGCCAAGCAGTGGTGGCACATACCTTTAATCCCAGCACTTGGGAGGCACAGACAGAAAGTGATAAGGTGGGGTGGAGACATGATCTCAGTCCCCATTCAGTCTGAGATTTCATAGAGCTAAATCTTTAGTAGCTGCTGCCCCACCTCTCTGATCTCCAAGCAAGCTTTATTTGTCAGAACACAAACAAGATAGCACACAACATATGAGTGTTCGTGTGGGCATGGGCGCACATGTGTGTGGGTAGGTATGGGGGCAGGAGAGCTAGAGATCAACTTTGAGCATCATTCCTCAGGAGTGGTGTTGTTTGTTTGAGGCAGTCTCTCACTATAAACTAGGGTTCTCTAATTCCCTAGGAATCTGCCTGTCTCTCTCCCTCTCTCACTGGGATTAAAACATGTCACCATTCCCAGCCCTTTATGTGGGTACTGGTGGCTTGAGCTCAGCACACATTTCCCAACTGAGACACCTTCTCAGACCCTTCTGTAATTCTGCACACACTTGCCCACATATGGTCACCTCTGAATCAGAACACAGACGGGAGAGGGAGGCCTGAACAGGCTTTCTCACAGACAGACATAGAGGCAGAGATATCAGTGACCTCTAGCTTTGCCCAGTAAGAAGGGCTGCCATAGAGGGATGAGTCTCCTGCCAAACCACTGGGTCCATTACTCCCTCTCCCAGAACCTCTTTTGTAGCAGTCCAGGCTTGGGAAGATTACTATGTTCACGCCGGATTGACCAGATGGCTAACACAGAGCACAGCATTCACCAAGGGGAATTCCCCCTGAACTGGGGACAGAAACTGTAAGAAATTGCAAAGCACCCAAGCAGCTTCTTCCAGAACAGCAGTCCCTATATTGCAGAAGATTGCAAAGAGGTCGAAAGCTGGCCAGTGACAGATGCTCTTTGGCTTGGCCTCGGAGGTTATGGTGCTCCAGGGGTCAGCCCGTGACAGCAGCATTCCTTTCCATCACCGGCACCTGTGAGTGCACAGAATGCTCGATTGGCCTCCCTGCCTGTGGGTGATAGGATCTATCGATGTGCAGACAGCCTGTGGGAGGAGGAGATGCTGAAGCTGCAGTTCGGAGACCATTTCCATAACTTTTGAGAGAACTGGCAGGTCGGAAATGAGTCGATAGTTCAGATAGATTGTCAGGTAATAAGGAAAGTCGTTAGAACAGGGGAATGATGGCAGCTGCTTTAAATTGAGCAGGAATCCAGCCAGATGTCACAGTGTGGGGCTGTGCTGCTGGCTGAAGCACAGGCCCATCTTCTGTACATTCCGAAAGGAGACACATGGGCCAGGAGTTCAAACAACAGACTGGCAGCTGCTGCTCCTAAATTGCCTTCATCTCTTATGTGGAGTGCCCACAATGAAGTCAAGAAAGACAGATGGATTTCCTGTTCAGAGAGTCACCATCCTGGGGGCGGGGGGGGGGGGGGACCAGTGGCTGGGGCTCAAGAGCTTCAATTACATGTATGAATTGAACTGGAAACATAGATGAGTCAAGAAATTAAGGGGTACAAACAAACGGCTGTGCAACATCCATGCTGTTGCACCAATTATTGTGTAGTGCACACACTTATTCTCCTAGTTATTTGTTTCCTTGAGTCTCACAATCCCTCTGGCTCGGACAGCAAAGGTTCCCAATGGTTTAGAGAATGGGAAGGATCTGATGTCTCCTACCAGACTGGCTGTGCACATCTACACCTAACGAGTTTCTGGAGAGATTCCCAGAAATGACGCCAGCACACTGAAAGAGCTAAAGCAATCTCTTCTCAAGCTGTAGGAGTCACGTGACTCTTCTGCCAGGCACTTAGAGTGGCCACTAAGCACCTACACATCACACAGGCTTACAGGCTGGTGGGTGAGCTGGCCCGTGTAAAGCCAAACCAGAGACACTAATGTAGATATCTAAAGCATGTGCTGGGTGGTCTTTCCCCACACCCATGCTTTGCTGTGGCTCTCTTTTCCCACAAGACCCAGGTCAGACAGACACCCCTTCCTGTGTACAGCTCTCCCTCTGTCATTCCCCACCCACACTCTATTGATCTGCCCTGCATTTAGTGCCTTCATTTCATATTCCATTATGGCTGGCTGCCCATGTGGGCTTCACCAAGTGAGTTATAAGCATGCACTAGGCGTCATTTATTTGGTATAGCTTGTGCACATAATCCCTGGCTTATCCTCTTCCCAACAGGTAGGTCAGGGATACATAAAGGATGAAATATCAAATGTGCCCCAGATCTGGAGTGGAAAGAAGGGAGGTATATATCTGGGGCAAGTCTTCAGACTTCCAAGTGCACCAAGAAGCCATTCTTAAATCCCAAGAGTTTCTGTGGCTTAGGGACACTCACAGCTGCTATTGATGGTGAAACTAAAAGTCAGTGCAGCATGAAAAACCTGGGTGAAAGGTCTGGCTGCAAGGTTGGTATCAAGGATAAGCACAATCACGTAACTGTCAATGACTTGATGTCTTCTTCAGAGGAGTTTCTTCTCAGAAACCTCAACCCTTCTTAGTTTTAAGGATAATTCTGTATTGGTCCCTTGAAATACTTTATTGTCTTTTCCTGGAATTCTCAGCACTTATGTCTCCTATTACATTTTCCAGCTGTGTAGCACAAAAAACACCAGTGTGAATAAAGAACACAATGCTTCGGGTTCCTCACAAGTCCAACTCCCAAGGTCTACCCACTCATGTCATATTTGTCTCTGGTTCTGTGATCTATCCAGGTTCTTTCTTCCTCTCTGTGTCATTCCTCAGTTCAGTACGTCACAGAGACAAGCCCTTTTCCATGCCTCTTTTCTAGGTGCTAACCCCTGTGTCTGCTTCATTCTCCTGTTCACTCCTGGTTGGGTCTGAATCATTGCTCAACTTTTGTCTCTCATGCTGATATGTTATTAGAATAATCTTCCCGCAGCTCAGTGTTCTTTTCCCAGCTTCTACAATAACTTTCAGGACAACTTCAGTTCTTTTCCTTGATGTTATGTGGAGGATAGGTGAGGGTCCTCCTGCTTCCCTCATCTTTTATAAAACACTACACTCCCTTTCTCAGTAACATCCAGTTTACCCACCCCAGAACATCTCAGTGTAGACTCAGTAGGGACTTAGAACCTTGACTAGGGTAAAACTCGAAAGCTGCCAGATATTAGGCAGAGTTCTTTAGAAGAACAGAACAGAACAGATAAGAACAGACAGACAGACAGATAAAAGATAGATAAATAGATAGATGATAGGTAGATAGATAGATAGATAGATAGATGATAGATATAGATTATAGATAGAAGATAGATAGATAGATAGATTATAGATAGGTAGATGATAGATGATAGATATAGATTATAAATAGAAGATAGATAGATAGATGATAGATAAATAGATGATAGATAGATGATAGATAGATAGATAGAAGGTAGATAGATAGATAGATAGATAGATAGATAGATAGATAGATAGAAGGTAGATAGATAGATGATAGATGGATAGATAGATAGATAGATAGATAGATGATAGATAAACAGATAGATGATAATATTATAAAAGGAATTTATTGGATTGTCTTGCATGGTAGGAGCTACATATGCAACAACTGCAATCTGCACACTAGAGAGGCTGAGAACCCTGTAGGCTGCTCAGTCTGCTAAGGTGAGTGTCTCTGCAGTCCCAATCAGGAAGCTGCCTGGATAGTCACTGGTGCAGAGTCCATGTTGGAAGACCAAAGAAGCCAACATCAGCAGTAGACATGCACTCAGGAAGAAGTGAAGGCAACATTAGACTTCTTTACATTTGGCCCAACTATGGAAAGGTGCTACCAGTTTTGAGGGTAATACTCTGAGGGAAAATCCTGACAGACATGCACAGGGTGTATCTCTAGATGACTCCCAGTCCCATTAAGTTGGCAATCAGGGACAAGTACCACACTGCTCATCCTCTCTCTGAAAATTCTGTCTTTGAGACTCAGCTCAGATTCTATGTTCATAAGGAAATATTTCCCCCTAGGATCTTCTCTTCCCAGTTGTAAACTCAGAGCACAGAGACAAAAGGACACATTTCTGAAGTGTTCATTTCACCTGGTGAACCCATGTGACACTTGCTTGTTCATTGTCATCTACAGGTGCTCGTCTGTAAGGTCTTAGGACATAATGTATATGATCTCCTAGACTGGATTCAGAGCTATGGAAAGTCTGTGGGTTTCTTGACTGCATGCAGTGATGCCTTGGAGTTTTAAATTCCCTGTAGCTGTTAGAACACTGAAGGGGTGCAGGCTTTAACTTTAAAGTAGACATATGGGATCCCACTGCTCACATACATGCATGTACATGTGCACATGCCCACAGAGAAGAGGAGGAGGGAGGGAGAGAGGTGAAGGGGATGGGGGGAGGTTCCTGAAAGTGAATAGAAGATATAATCATGGCTTGAAAACATCAGGAGATTTGTTCTCATTCCTGGGAAAAATAATAAACATCTCTGTGATCCTCAAATAATCTAGTATGTGTGGTTCAGGGGTACTTCCTCCACAGGATTAGACTGGTTTTAGAATTCTGTAAGTACCTGCCTGATCTAAATGTGTCTGAGCATACACTGCAAGAATCACATGGGCTCTGCAGGCTGTCAGTGTGCTGTGTGTTTTCAGATGCTCATCACCAACCATTGTTCAACAGATCTGGAGAGAATCCTCTGAAAAGGTGAAAAAGACTGGCCTGCTTTGCAACCTGGAAGTCTGAAATGAAAGTCAGCTAAAAATATGAGACTTCTTAAAACAAGTATCTCTGGGTTTTTAATGGAACTTAGGGTTTATAATATTCCAGATCAAAAACATTTCATATTCACTTAACAGTGTAGCCAGCAGGCACACACAGTAAACTCTCATTTGGGCAGGGTGTATGGCCTCTGCTAGCCCTCTACTCTTTCTCTCCACATTGCTAGGAATACACAGAACCCACCCCCAACACACACACACACACACACACACACACACACACACACACACACACACCAGCAGTTCTGTCATCTAGAAGGGTAATTGTTCTTACAATCTAGGGGTGGGGTTGGGGTGTTGCTTGTGGTCCCAGCATGTGCAATCAGTGAATTTTCTCCTATGGTTTATAATTCCTTGTTTAGGGGTTGTCTTGTGATCCACATCCATCTAGCAAGGTGCACTCTAATATTCTATGGGTTTTTGTTGGAATGGTTGAGACAAAGAAGCTGAGCCTTGAATGTTGGAATGATTTGAGTCTAGTCCTACTATGGGCTACCACTAGGGTGATGAATGAGTCTAGCCTGCACTTGGAGATATGGCCCTAATGAAATAGAAGTCCATTATATAAGAATTGGGGGGCTTAAATTCTGGAGGCCCGTTAAAAAAAAAACTTGTCTGATTTGAGGCATAAAATCTATAGAGAAAGTAACATTCACCTATTTGAGTGTATAGTTTGATGAATTTTGGCAAATGTATGCAATCATGGGGACATCACTACATTGGAGTTCTAGAATGCATCCACTCCCCACCAGAATTCCATTCCCTTTCACCCACTCCTGGCCATGCTCCACCCCTGTTCATGGCTCAGGGAAGCCACAACGGGTGTTCACTGAATTTGTCTGAGTTTTCTAGAATCTCACAGATGTGGAATTGCAGGTTAGGAAATCATTTGTGCCTGATGGAAAATGGTGCTTTAAGATTCGTTCACATACTTGTGTGAATCAATAATCAATTCTTTTCAGCACTAAATGCAATTTCATTGGGTGGATATGCTACATTTTATTTATACATTCACAAATGGTAGATGCTTGGCTGTGACTGAAGTCAATATGAATGCTGGCATGCTAGTTTTTATGAGCCATGCTCTCCTCCCTACTGGATGGACATCAAGGAGGGAGGTGAATGGGTCCCATTGTAGGTGTGTACTCAACATGGAAGACACTGCAGACTTCCTTGCCAGGCAGCCATGTATTTTTGTCTCATCACTAGCAATGTGTGAATTCCAATTCTTCACATCTTGGTTCACATCTGGATTTCAGTTTTGAATTCCAGCCATTCCAGTATGTATACCCATACAGTTCTGTCTTCCTGACCAGGTGTCTTAGCAATCTTTCCCTGCGCTAGCTGATTATCTGAACATCATTTGTTTGTGAAATAAAGTTCAAAAGGTATGCTTCACTTTTGTGGTTACTTCTTGTTAACAATATTTTGGGTTTTTTTTGAAATTTTCATACATTTATATAATGCTATATTGGTCACATCCATCCACCACTACTTCCCTCTGATAATCCCTCCTATACTTTACTCTTTCTGTCTTCCAACTTCAAGTCTTCTTTTTATTTACTTTTTGTTATTAATAAACTCATGAGTCCAATCAGTGCTGTCCATATGCACATAGATGTGTGGCCATTCACTGGGGCACAAGCAACCTCCCAGTAGCCATCTTCCACAAGGAGAGTGACTCTTCTTCCCTAAGCTGTGGTGATATATTGTGTATCAAATAAAGCTTGCCGGACAGTGGTGGCACACACCTTTAATCCCAGCACTTGAGATCTCATGCCTTTGCTACCAGTATTTGGGAAGCACACACGCCTTTAATCCCAGCACTAAGAAGGAAGTGATATGACTGGGTGGAGGAAGGCATATAAGGCATGAGGAGACAGGAACTAGAGACCTTTTTGGCTGAGGACTCAGAGGCTTTCAGTCAGAGGATTCTTGGAGATAGGATCTTGCCTTCCATTCAGCCTGAGGGTTCGGTACTGGTGAGAAGCTTCTCTAGTGGCTTGTTCCTTTGCCTCTCTGATCTTTCAGCATTTACCCTCAATATCTGGCTCTGGGTTTTTTATTATCGGGTTATTTTATTATAATAGTCTTTTCATTTTTAAGCTTTTTAGTCTTTTGTGTTATATTTACATTATGAATTCACACACAAAGTTGAATAAAAATGGTGATGGTTAAAACTTGTGATATTCTTGACTGTAAACAGGCAACATCCTGCTGTTCACTGTTTTCAAGGTATCAACTGTGTTCCTGATGTCTTGTGTCTAGAGAAAGATTCCTGTGTAATAAGCATCAGTGTCTCAGTCTTGCTAAATGGACACAGTTATCAAACTACTCTCTAATTTTATCTCTCTACCGATCTATTGTTAGTGTAGCTCTCAGCCCTTGTCAAAGAAACTCCTTTGTGAAGTAGACAATGATTTGCCCAGAAACCCAGAACTGGTCAAAAATGCAGAGAACATGTTCTCTGAGGGGAGAGGTGCTCATCCATAAAAAGGACATCTATGTCACACTTGTTCCCCTCCAAGGCTCAGAGAAGAGGGGACAGAAGGACCGTAAGAGCCAGAAGTCTGGGATGACTAGAGAGAGATAGTGTCTTCTTTATTCCTTAGGACCGAGGACTGCCGCATTTGTGAACTCACAGCAGCTGTGGTTGCCTGCACAAGATTAGTCCAGTCGCCGGGCGGTGGTGGCGCATGCCTTTACAGAGATCCACCTGCCTCTGCCTCCCTAGTGCTGGGATTAAAAGAATGTGCCACCATTGCCTGACATAATTTTTCACCTTTAAGATAGTCTGAAAAGCCCTGATTTCTACTAGTCAAAGGGTCAGAAAACATGTTTTATGTAGCAGTTAGTAGGAGATATTTATGTTTCACAGGACATCTACATCTAATTGAACCTTTTTCCTTTCACTATTCTCTTCCGTCATCAAACTCACCAGCAGCATCCCCGTCCTCATCATCATCATCACCAGCAGCATCCCCGTCCTCATCATCATCATCACCAGCAGCATCCCCGTCCTCATCATCATCATCATCATCATCACCAGCAGCATCCCCATCCTCCTCCTCCTCATCATCATCATCACCAGCAGCATCCCTGTCCCTATCATCATCATCACCAGCAGCATCCCCATCATCATCATCATCATCATCATCACCAGCAACATCCCTGTCCTCCTCATCATCATCACCAGCATCCCTGTCCTCCTCCTCAGCAGCAGCAGCAGCAGCATCCCCATCCTCATAATCATCATCACCAGCAGCATCCCTGTCCCCATCATCATCATCATCATCATCATCACCAGCAGCATCCCATCCTCCTCCTCCTCCTCATCATCATCATCACCAGCAGCATCTCTGTCCCCATCATCATCATCACCAGCAGCATCCCTGTCCTCATCATCATCATCACCACCACCACTACTGTCTTTGTGTTCAGCTTCCTCTTTTAACATTTACAATATATAAAACACCCTTAGTTCACAGAGCATTCACAACAAACTAAGATCACATTTTCCCACAGGGCCCAAATCTGGTGACCCCTGGTTTAAAGTTATTCTCCACTAGTCTACAACAGTCATCATGCAGCTGGGTAGAGTTCTGATCTGCTATTACTCTTCCCTTTGGGTTAATCTCATTCCTTTTTGTTGTTCTTACTCGGTGACTGTTTTAGGTTGTGTTTATTAAGAAGATTATGGTGTCATTTAATTTCACATTGAATAACTATGTCTTAATTAGGATTTCTATTGCTGTGAAGAGACACTATGACCATAACAACTCTTATAAAGGAAACATTTAAGTAAGGCTGGCTTACAGTTTCAGGGGGTTAGTCCATTATTATCATGGTGGGACATGGCAGCATGTAGGCAGAAATGGTGCTGGAGAAGGAGCTGCGAGTTTTACATCTAGTTCCACAGCAGCAGGAGGCTGTGTCCCACACTGGGTGTAGCTTGAGCATATGAGACCTGAAAGCTGCCCCCACAGTGACATATTTCCTCCAACATGGACACACCTACTTCAGCAAAGTCACTCCTCTTGACAGTGCACCTCCCTACGGGCCAAACATTCAAACACATGAGTCTATGGGGGCCATACCTAGTCAAGCCACCACAAACTGGTGACTTTTTTCCTCATATTTTGTTGTGTAAGTAATAGAATGTTTAACTCCAAACTAATACTGGCATATAACAAACAGATTATAAACTTTATATCAGTTGTGAGACTGAGATAGGAGGATCACGTGTTCCAGGCTAGCCGAGGTTCCGAAGCAAGACTTGATCTCGAAACGAAAATAAGCAAACAAACAAAATGCTCAAATAACAAAAATCCCCATATCAAAGTGTCTCCAATTCCTCTTCTTCCTCCTCTATTTCCAATGTATCAACATATATGACTCACCTTAAATTTGTTAGAAATTCTACTTTCAGCATTCACGTGTCTTTTAATAAAGTCACCACAGATGTGAAGCATGCAGTAAGGCTGTATTTCACAATAACAGAAATACGATCTCTCACATTCACTGCACATTTTCTGTTTGCTATATCCCCCGCCACTTCCATGGCTATGGGGTTTCTTGTGAGACGTTAACCTGAATGGCATCTCTTGATTTTTTTTATAATGTGATTCTGCTAGCAAAGAATTCCATCAGCATTTGCTTATCAAAAATTCTTTATCCTGCCTTCGTGTTTACAGGCTAGCTTCAATAGCCATAGAAAACATCTTTCAATACTTTTAACACTTGATTCCAACAAACTTCTATAGATGCCGTTGTTCAGGATGAAGAGTCAACTGCATATTGTGTTGTTCTTTTGTGTGTGCAACTGCAGTCTTTGTGTACCTGCTTTAGAGATTTTTTTTTTTTTGCTGTGACTGGATGTTTGATGTGTCTACATGTTACACAGACCCTACCGAGACATTCTAGAGCTTCATAGCTGAAATTAGTCATAAGTCAATGCCAGGCATGGTGACTAATTGATGCTTTTTTTTCTCTTTCTGGTTCTCCAATTACAGGTATGCTGGGATGCTTGGTAATATAGTTCTCTGTGTCTCTCTTCAGTTGTGTTCAGTCTTTTTCCTATACTCTAAATTTATTGCCAATGATCCACCCCTTTAAAGGCTGATCTCTTGTTCTCGTAAATCCGCGCCACTCGTTGGGATAGGTAGTGGGTTTTTATGTCAGATGTTTCGTCTCTTCAGCTACAGAATTTCCAGCAGTCTCTTCTCTCTGCAGTTTTCACAATTCCATTAAGATTTCCTATCGGTTCGTTCATTAACAGTACATTTTCATTGAATTGTTTGATCCTCTTTTTTATTAACCAGTTGAATTTTTGTATAATAGCAGCTTTTAAGCAGTTGACTGACTCTCACCTCATGGTCCCACTCCAGAACTTTTTTGTGATTGTTTGCCATGCATTCCTCCTAGGAATCATTGGTGATAGGTTAATTGATGATAGGACATCATCGATAACGTATTTTAGCAATACACAAAAACTCTGTGCTTTGTTGGTTCTTCATGGAATGGGTGGTTTGTTTTGCTTTGTCTTGCTAGATAGTGAATGTGCATGTATGCAAGCTCACGTTTCCTTTCTCAGTCTGTAGGCACTGCCGCTCTGTAGAGAGTTTAAAACCTGCCTGCCTCTATATGTGCGTGTCCCTGCTTACTTAGGTCATTGGGTACTTGTACACTCAGCCAGTGACTTAAAAACAAACCAGACCTCTGGATAGGGGTACATTTGAAAATTCGTAGTGTTCTCTGGTCCTCTGGGGCTTTCCTCAGCTCTCTGGAAGCTCCTACACAGTCACACAGTTTAACTGTCAACCAAGCCAATGTGGAAAATTATGATTCTATGCTTTCCCAGGACACCTGCCCTACGAACCCACCCCTGTTAGTTTCTGGCCGTTCTGCCAGTCAAACCCAATAATACCCTACCTCGGCTATTGAGATAGACTAAGACATACTGGTAAGATTAGAATGCCTACAGAGTACTACAAAAATATGAAAGTAATGAAAAACATTAAATCTCTATTTTTAAAATAACTGCACTCACATAAGGACTAGAAAGAAACAGGAAAAAATAAAACCAAGAATGTGTGTACTTACTGTGCAAGCATAAAGAACTGAGCTGGGATCCTGGCACCCAACACTGTGTGGACAGAGACAAGAACAGCAGTGGTATCTGATGGCCTCTAATCTAGCTCCAGGTTCAATGAGAGACTTTGTCTCAAAGGAATAAGGCAGACATGGTTAGAAGAGCACTTCTGACATCCTCCTCTGGCTTTCAACATGTAAGCACACAGGCACATATAACATTCCCATAAACACATGCATGAGAGAGCACACACTGAAGAACACACACACACACACACACACACACACACACACACACACACACAAATGACCAGATAGATGATAGCCATATGGTTGCTGTATATATCAACTTGTCACAAATTAGATTCACTTAAGTAGGGAGCCTCAATCAAGAAATTGCATTAATTGCCTTAATTTATATGGGAAGATCTACCCCAAATGTGGTTTGCACCTTTGGTGGCCTCCTAGATAAAAAGGCATGGTGGCAGGTAGATTATTGGCATATTTTGCCCTTGGCTTTGCCTCGTCAACAAGTTCATGTGTCCTTTTGCTGCTGTTGTTGACTCCTTCACTGGTGATACCAGAACCAGCATTTTCTATAACTGACTGAAGACCAGCCCCTATTGAGGAATCTTCCAGCTTTGGGGAATCAAAATGGAACTACTGAAGCACCCAGGCCTGTGGATTGAGAACTACGGGGTTCTTGGCTTCTCCAATGTGAACAGCCACTGTGGGGCTACTATTGCCGAAGTATCTGGCCTCAAGTACAAGGAACTACTAATAAGTGTGTGTGTGTGTGTGTGTGTGTGTGTGTGTGTGTGTGTGTTCATCCTATCAGTGGTTCTGGTCTTCCAGAACACACTGAATGATACAATGACATTGTAGGTCATTGATAATATCCATACATACACATACACATACACACACACACACACACACACACACACACACACACACACACGTTGTTGTTGGAATGGTATGTGCACATACCTGAGGAGGCCAGAAGATGTCATCCCCTGGAGCTGGAGCTTACAGGAGGTTGTAAGCTGCCTGGTGTGGATGCTTGAAACCAAACTTAGGTTCTCTGCCAGAACAGTACATGCTCTTTGCCATTGAACCATCTCCCCAGGCCACAATGATCTTATTTAATGTTTTGATATAGTAGTCCTATTTAATGAATGATGTTTAAGGAAACCTACCAATAATTAAGCTTGGTGATACTTTCTTCAGTCATTTTTTTTTCTATAAAGCTTATTAAGGATCATCCCTTCTCTGAGTTCCCATAGAATTTTCTTAATGTTATATTTGTTCAGCTCTTAGAGAACGAAAACAGTCTAGGAATCACCTAGGAAAGGATGGAAATTTGAAAGGTGTGTCTAGAGGTCAGGAAATAATCAAAAGCTTATTAGGGGCCAGTGCAGTTGCTCAGTTTGGTAGGCTTTCTCAAAGTTAAGAATTAATGTTTCCTTAAGCAGGCGCAGTATCTTGAGCAGAGAGAGAGAGAGATAATTGAGAAACCACCGCTGAGAGACTGAATGAAGGGGAGCTGGCAAAATATCCCTGTTTTTTATTGACAGCAAAGCTCTATCTTTGCAACCGGCAAATGTGAGCAAGACTTAGCACAATTCCCTCTGAGCACTCAGGGTACTACTTTCTTGTTAGTCACAGTGCCAAGAAAGCCGCTATCTCTGTGCCAATCTGGACTTCCTTTCAGATTAGAAATTTCTTGGAAGAATCCGCATTTGGGAAGTACGACTTGGTTTATAAAAAGCAGTAAGCAGACAAACAGCAGCTGTGGGTCAAGACGCGTCCATGTGATTGACAAGTCCCAGAATTTCTCGGATGCAACCTGGTTTGAAATGTGCCGATGAATGAAAAGTTTTATACCTTCAGTCCTTGGTCATGTGCTCGTTAGCCCCTAACTTGTAGCCTTGAAAGCCTGAGCTCCAGACAGCTCAAACAAACAGCTGGACTTAGAGCACACCTTGATTTTCTTGTGTGATCAGGTAGCAGGAATTCTACCTTGTTTGGCATTGATGACAACCACAGGGGGCACAAAGATGTCCCCACTGCCCTAGGAATCACAAAGATGTAAATGTAAGTGGCTCCATGGAAACCTGAGCATTTCTCACTGATACAAGGTTCCCTAAACCACAGACAGGAAAATGGTACAAATCACACCTGACACTCTACAGGCCCAGGCACAGTGGCAGGAGCCGGGTGGGTGGACTTGGAACTCATAAACAAATTCCTGTGGTTTTGTTACCTCTTTCCTGTTTGCATTTCCTTTCTTCTCTTGACTTGTTTTGTTTTTGTTTCCCCTATAGCCAGAATGTGGCTTTCTTTTTGATGCACTGCTTTACTCAGGCCTGGCTAAGGCTATTCTTCTCTCAGTGGTAAGCTTAAGCCTCCCCTCCCCTGCAATTTGCTGGGCCCTGGTGGCCTGCACCTTCTACTCTATGCAAGTCCTGAACTGTGCCACCTAAGCGTCTAAAATTTAAGTCCTCTCCCGGGGGCCAGAATCGTACTCTTTGTTCGGCACAATTTAATCTATTGTTCTGCACAATGTACACTTACCGAGCAGCACAAGACATAAATAATAATAGTCAAAGTCCTAAGGCGATGCACAGGCAAGTGCCTTGCTTCCAGTAGCCTGCCACCAGCAGGGACCCTGACAATGGCCTGTCACCTCCATGTGGAGGACAGTATTTAACCACCTATACATTCCATTATGTGAAGCCATTTAAGGGGGCTTATTTCTTTTTAATAGCAAAATGAGACAACTGAATATTTATCCTTTTAAACATCTTTTAAAAATCAGAATTACTCTTTAATCCCAATTATTGTTATTAACCAATTAGTTCTTCCTTGGCTCACTTAAATAATTTATTGCAGAACACTCAAGGACAATTCCCAGACCCAAGTACTACTTCAAGTTCACATAATCACAGTGCTGGCACTAGAGCAGTGCATAGTTCCAGCATGAAAGGCTATCTGTGGCTATACCTCAAGTTGTGCATTTTTACCAAGGTATGTGTGCTCAGCTACATGAGGAGCAACCCATGTGCAGAGAAGAGAACACCAAGGCAGACCACGCACCCTGCCAAGTCAAGCATCAGAAAAGGTCACATGGTAGAGGCATTTGTAAAATAACTTGTACAGGAAGCTAAGTAAATGTGTGTGCATGTGTGTATGTACAAGAGACAGGGAGGCCTGGGGAGAGTGGGTGTACAGTATGAAGACACAAAAGGTTTTAGAGGATGTGGCTATATACAGTGTCACAATCAAACCATATTATAGGAAGGGAAAAAAAAAGACAATGTCTACAGGCTTTCCCTCATTCTTCTGATGCATGATTGGAATTAATATTCATAGATAACAAGGTCATTATTAACCAAGACCATGGAACACTTTAAAAATGTTGGTCGGAAGAATTTGCATTTTCTTAAAAATCTTAGAGTTTCTGTTTAAAAAAAAAAAAGAAAGAAAGAAAGGTTGAGAGGATCATTGTGGAAAGAGGCAGTAGGATGTGGCCAGGCACCCATCATACCCTTGACCATAGCAAAATCACCACTGCCTGGGGACAGGGAAGCCTACATAAGGCCAGGTTCTTCAGGCAGGATGCAGCCTGGATTCTATCCCAATCACCCTTACTGACAGCACAGTTGTCAATCAGTAGAGCTGTCAGTCAAGAGTAGCCCCTCCTCTGAGGCCAAAGACAGAGACAAACAGAAACAGCATGTGTACTCTTTGGCCATGTGTGCTGGATGGTTTTATGTCAACTTGACACAAGCTATAGTCATCTGAGAGGAAGGAGCCTCGGTTGAGGAAATGCTTCCATAAGATCTGGCTGTAGGGCATTTTCTTAATTAGTGATTTATGGAGGGTGTAGTCATCCCTGGGCTTGTGGTCATAGGTTCAATAAGAATGGAGGCTAAGTAAGCCATGAGGACCAAGCCAGTCATCAGCACCCCTCCATGGCCTCTGCATCAGCTCCTGCCTCCAGGTTCCTGCCCTGCTTGAGTTCCTGTTCTGACTTCTTTCAATGATGGAGAATATCATGGAAGCATAAGCTGAATAAACCCTTTCCTTCTCAAGTTGTTTGGTCATGGTGTTTCATCACATCAGTAGTAACCCTAACTAAGACACCACATGATAAAAGGAAATTGTGTCTATGAGTGTGGAACAGTCACAGAGTTAGAAATCACTCTTCATTTTTCCTACCCCTCTCCAAAATGGTGTCAATGATCTCCTTCTTGTTCATACAACAAGCCTGCAAGGATTCCTGTAATATGTACATATGCCCAGAAAAATAATATTGATAAAATATCTCACATGAAAACACCTCCTATTAGAGCACTGGATGTGCCAAATTCTACCAAGACCTTGAAGACAGAGTGTAAAAAAGTTTGTGTAAACGTGTGAAGTTTATATTGATGACTCTCTAGGAATCAGATTAATATTGCCAAGCTGAATTCACTAATAGGAACAAGGTCAGGATGCAAACTTACAAATTTTAAACTCCAGCAAACCACAAAAATTAGATTGACAAAATAAAGATTTAGAACATTGTCAAGTCCATCAAGGTACATGGCTCTCTGTGGAGAAATGCAGGTTGGAATGTGTCTTTTAAGGTATGGCATCCTTGAGTAAAAGTATAAAACCACGGGTATATAACATTCAGTACAATGGAGTTTTGCAAACTGTGTTCACCAAAATTCTAACCAACGGGATCCAAGAAGCACCCGACCGAGTCCCCGCTATTTTAGACCTGCTCCAAAGGTAATAATTCTTCTTTTGACCCATGTCACCACAGATCGCTTTTCCATTTCTAGGACTTACATAATAGAGTCAGGTGGTATGGAGTCTCTTACCCCTAGCATTCGCTCAGATCCATCACATCACAGCAAGAAGCTGTGGTATCGTCATCCCCATCCCTCACAACACCACATGTGACTCCATCTCCACGCACGATGTCCTCGTACTGCCACTGGGCTTCTGGGAAGTTTCCAGACCTGAGATATTAGGAACAATGCTCTAGCACTGTTTATACACCTCTTGGTCTGCGTCCCAGAGCTGGTCCAGTTCACTCCACAGATGTGAAGGAGCGATCTGACCATTCCAAGTTACACTCCTCAACACTGAAGGCTTTTGCTTCCTCTCAGCTCTTCTCATGTTCATGGGAATGTCACACTGAAATTTTAACTTCACATTCCTGAGGATGAAAGGAAACTGAGTACTTTGTAAACTATTCACTGGCAATTCCAACATGTTTCCTGAGGTATCTGTTTAAACTGCTTGCTGTTTCAAATGATTTGCTGAAGTTCTTTGCATAGTCTGTTTGTGACTCCTAGCAGGTCACAGGCCTCTCTGTCTTCTCCCCCAGGTAGGTCCTTGTGCTACCTCCATCTTTCTAAAGAATATTTTCTATAATTTTTTTGAGAATTCTATACAATGTATTTTGATCATATTCACCCCTGTTCTCCCCTAACTCCTCCTCAATCCATCCTACCTCCCTAGCTACTAGCCCCCAACACACTTCCTGTCTTTTGTTTTGTTTGTTTTTAACAATCCGCTGCGTCCAATTTTACTGCCCATATACTCCTGGGTGTGGGACCATCCACTGAAGCTCCGTGGTACCAGGGACCACACCCTTAATGAGAAGAGACTCTTCCTTCCCCAGAAGTCATTGAGTCCATAACTCATCAGTTAGGGGTGGGGACTGATGAACCCCTTTCTCCTCCAGATAATAGTATCTTTTGGTAAATAAAAATACTTAGGCTTCTTTCAGTCAAAAATTTTGCTCATATTATTGTTTTCTTATTTGAGAAAGTTTTCACTTATTCCAGGCCATAAAGGGGAAAGTATAGCATGGCAGCATATACCTCCAGCAAGGGGTGCTGTGTCACTCAGAGCTCTCCAGAAGGAGGATGAGGAGCCTGAGAATGGAAGCGCAGCAAGGTGTACGCCGCTGCGATAAAGCCCTAGGCACAAAACAGACGGCTAGAATAGGCATGTCTTAGGTTTCTCCACAGCTAAGACTCTGTGGTCCCCCTGCGTGCTGGGAGGTATGGTGATATTTTGTATATGCCCTACCAAATAAAGCTTGTTTGAAGATCGGGGGTGGAGCCAGCCACAGAGTTAGTCATAGAGGCCAGGCGGTGGTGGTGGTGGTGGTGGAGGTGGTGGTGGCGGCGGTGGTGGTGGCGGTGGTGGTTGTGGTGGTGGAGGTGGTGGTGGGTGGTGGTGGTGGTGGTGGAGGTGGTGGTGGTGGTG
>CABHPP010146255.1:0-64303 GCA_902168425.1 Peromyscus attwateri
AGACTCCTCCCAAAGACTCTGGCCCTCCACTGACTTTCCACTTTGAGCAGCCTTGAAAACTGTTCGGGGACCCTGGCTGCCTTACAGGGATAATTGGGGCTCCTGATCCCAGTTTGGACCCTAGAGTCTAACCCACAGCATGGGTCAGAGTCAATAGCGCTAGCTCTTGGTAATCTCTGAGCCCTGGCTGCCAAGTGTCCCTGGAGGGGCAGGTGGTCCCCTGCTGTGGCGGGGAGGAGACTGTTTTTGCAGAAGAGCTGGCAGCGTCCACAGTCTAGGGAGAGGTGCCCGGACTGGTTCCACAGAAACTGAGTGTGCCCCGGCTCAGGCCCCGCCCACTGCTACCCACAGCCGGGCTCTGCAAAACGAAGATCTGGGCGGCAGGGACTCTGCAGGGGAACCGGGTGATGACAGGCCAGCTGGCAGATCCTGGCCCATCTCCCTGTCCCTGCAGAGGGGCGCGGCCAGAGCTGGCTCACGGGCGGGGTGGGGACGTGGCCCCCTCGCGGCTCAGACGCATGAGTGTCCTACTAACCCCCTAGTAAGGGCTGCAAGGCGGTGCATCCGTGGGGCGGGGACTCGGAACAAGGTGATTAGTGCACACAGACAGGACAGTCTACCCAGGCGCGTGCCCCTCCGGAACTGTCCCTGACCATGGCCGAGGAGCCAGAGCCAGACCTCGAGGCGGCCGAGGACGCAGTGGAGCCGGCTGTGGACGCAGTGGAGATGCCGAGCTGGAAGGCTCCGGAGGACACAGACCCCCAGGTAGGTGTCTTTTAGGGTCCTCAAGGGTTGCTTCTGGGCTACTCCCGATGTCTGGGAGTTGTTTCTGTAAATTTTCTGTGTTCCATTTTAGCCTGTAAGTTATGAGATCCGACACTACGGACCAGCCAAGTGGGTCAGCACTTGTGTGGAGTCTATGGACTGAGATTCAGCCATCCAGACTGGCTTCACAAAACTGAATGGCTACTGAGTCCAGCCGCCTGCTGAAAATACAGTCGTGTTCATGAAGCATGGGGGCCCCATCTCAACGGACTTTGCTTCCTTTCCAGAGAAGTCCAAGCATGGTGGCAAGAGGCTGGCATTGGGGCAGGAGCAGGAAGCTGAGAGGTCACATCATAAAAAAAAAAAAAAACAGGAAGCAGAGTGAACCAGAAGTGAAAAGAGGCTTTAACCTCTCAAAGTCTGCCTCCAATGATGTATTTCATCAAGCCGGGCTCCTAAGCCTCGCCAAACAGCACCGTTAACTAGGGACCGAGTGTTCAGATCTTTGAGACTAGGGGGCAGTCTTATTTAAACCACTATACTGAGTAGGACCTTGACTTTCTGATCCCCTTACCTCCACCTCTCATGTGCTGAGGTTTCAGGCCTGTAGCACTGGTGGACAAAGCTATCCTCTGAGCCAAAACTGCTGCCATCTTCTGGAGTCCAACTGGGCCTGCTTACCAGAGATCATCACAACTGGGCTTGTTGCACTGTTGATGTTCCCTCTTGGAAGGAAGGGACGGGGCGGATCATTACCCTCACCTGCCTAGGCAGCCCTCCCTACCAGTCATATCCAATTCTGCCCTAATCACTTGTGCCTGGAGGCTCTGGGAGGGGCTGAAACATGTAGGTGGGAAAGATGAGGGGAGGGGCCTCCATGGGGAAGTGAAGTCATCATCCCAGCTGGGTGTAGACTTTCCTGGGTGGGTACTTTAAGGCCACCCACGCTCCTGCCTACTCTACTCTACTGGGTAAACTTTGGTGAAATTATACCCCAGCTTGTTGTTGGGAGCTCAGGAGGAAGAGTGGACACTGTTTGTCACTTTCCAAGGGAAGAAATCTTAGCAACAATGAATACACCTAGTTTATGAGGTGCTAGCGTTCAAATCTAAGCCCTGATGCATGGTAAACAAGGATTCTAGCAGCAGACATACATCCCAGCCCCAACCACACCTTTGACTCCCTAGAAGATTGTGAACATCTTGAACCTGCAGGAGGACCACTTCCAGTCATTAAAATACAGAACTACCCAAGACTCCTTCCTCTGCCCCAGCATAAGGAAAGGCAGTGTGTTCTTTCCTCCATAGAGCAATAGGCGCCCCTCGAAAACTGGCCCCACCCCTTTCTCTCGGCTTCTAGGCTTGTAACCAGACTTAAACTCCACCACAACCTGTTGCGGCTGTGCTGCCTCTGATTAAGGAACAAGTGGCCATGTGCCAAAGATGCTGCAGAGCCAGGTCACCATGTCCTGGAAGGGGGTCTGCCTGGAGAATCCCCCTGGGACTACATTCTAAAACAGTGGTTCTCAACCTGGGGGTCATGGACCCCCTTGGGGGTTGAAGGACCCTTTCACAGGGGTCGCCTAAGACCATCAGAGAACACAGATATTTACATTATGATTCATCATGGAATATTTTGTTTACTCCACCTATGGTGATTGAGAGTTTTGCTGGGTATAATAGTCTGGGTTGGCATCCGTGGTCTCTTAGTGTCTGCATAACATTTGTCCAGGACCTTCTAGCTTTCATAGTCTCTATTGAGAAGTCTGGTGTTGTTCTGATGGGTTTGCCTTTATATGTTACTTGGTCTTTCTCCTTTGCAGCTCTTAATATTTTTTCTTTGATCTGTATGTTTAATGTTTTGATTATTATGTGGCGAGAGGACTTTCTTTTTGGATCCAGCCTATTTGGTGTTCTGTAAGCTTCTTGTATCTTCATAGGTATTTCTTTCTTTAGGTTAGGAAAGTTTTCTTCTATGATTTTGTTGAATATATTTTCTGTGCCTTTGAGTTGGTATTCTTCTCCTTCTTCTATCCCTATTATTCATAGGTTTGGTCTTTTCATGGTGTCCCAGATTTCTTGGACGTTTTGTGTTACGACTTTTTTGTCTTTAGTGTTTTCTTTGACTGACGAATCTATTTTCTCTATTGTGTCTTCAGTGTCAGAGATTCTCTGTTCCATCTCTTGTATTCGGTTGGTTATGCTTGTTTCTGTAGTTCCTGTTCGTTTAGTCAGGATTTCTATTTCCAGCATTCCCTCAGCTTGTGATTTCTTTGTTGTCTCAATTTCTTTTTTCAGATCTTGGAATGTTTCTTTCATCTGTTTAATTATTTTTTCTTGGCTTTCTTTGCTTTCTTCCAGTTTTTTGTTTGTTTTTTCTTCCATTTCTTTAAGGGAATTTTTTATTTCCTCTCTAAGGAAGTTTTTCATTTCCTCTTTAATGGAGTTTTTCATTTCCTCTTTAAGGAAATTTTTTATTTCCTCTTTAATGGAGTTTTTCATTTCCTCTTTAAGGAAATTTTTTATTTCCTCTTTAATGGAGTTTTTTATTTCCTCTTTAAGAGAATTTTTTATTTCCTCTTTAATGGAGTTTTTCATTTCCTCTTTAAGGGAATTTTTTATTTCCTCTTTAATGGAGATTTTCATTTCCTCTATAAGGGAATTTTTTATTTCCTCTTTAAGGGTATTTTTTATTTCCTCTTTAAGGGCCTCTATCATCTTCTTAAAGTCATTTTTAGGATTGATTTCTTCTGTTTCTTCTGCCTTGGTATGTTCAGGACTTGCAATTGTAGAGTCGGTAGGTTCTGGTGTTGTCATATAGGCCTTTATGTTGTTGCCTGTATTTTTCCACTGGCGTCTACTCATCTCTTTCTCTGCTCAGTGCAGATGGTGTTTGTATCTGAAGGTGCTTCTCTTGTTCTAATTTTTAGTCTTTGTTCACTAGAAGTTCTTGGTTAAATCAGTGCTGTTGGGCTCTGTTTCTTCGGGAGCAGCTTAGTCAGATTGGGGTTAGTGGGTTCTGTCTCTGGGAGCAGTTGTTCCCAGTTGGTGCAGGGTGTGCTTATGGTTTCAGTGGTTGTTAGATTCGCAGGGGTTAGTTTTTTTGTTTGTTTTTTGTTTTGGAGGGGGGTTGGTGGGGGAGCAGGGAAAGGTAGCTGTCTGGTCTCTGGGACTCCGATGTGTAGGGCCTAGGGGCTTGAGGCCTGATCTGTCGTTCTGGAGATGGGAGCTTACCTGTTCTCAGTCGGTGAAGTGTATACTTATGATTCTGGTGATCGATTTTGTTGAATATATTTTCTGTGCCTTTGAGTTGGTATTTTTTTCCTTCTTCTATCCCTATTATTCTTAGGTTTGGTTTTTTCATGGTGTCCCAATTTCCTGGACATTTTGGGTCATGACTTTGTTGGTTTTAGTGTTTTCTCTGACTGATGACTCTATTTCTGTTTGGGGGGCATCCAGACAGGGAGATCAGGATCTGTCCCTGGTCTGTGGGTAGGCTTCTAGAATCCAGTGCCTGTGGTGTGACACCTTGCACAACTTTGGTGCAGTGGGAAGGGGATTGGACCTGCCTAGGTTCAGTGTGCTGGGCTTTGCCGACTCCCCATGAGAGACCTTGATTTGGGGGATGTGGGGTGGCTTGGGAAAGAGGGCTGGGGGGTTAGGAGGAGGGAGTAGGCGGGGGTCTGTGAATAGCATGTGGAGGGAGTAGAAAATTTCTTAATAAAGAAAAACAAAAAAAACCTTTTGTTATGATATTAATGATCATATAGAGTACTAATTCTAGAAAAACGACTTCACTTATCTGCCTATACATGCTTTCATGTTTGAATCTCTTACCAGTTTTCTCCAGGGAATCATGACAAGGCCCACCATCAAATATGAAGTCTCCAAAAAGATGATGGGGCCCCACAATGCCAATTCTACATGGACAATAATAATACCACTAAGCTGACAAACATCACCCAAAGATCAGTTTTGGACTACAAACTGTTCAGGACAATTTTGAGATGGCTAGCTGAAATGATCCAGCCTCACAGAGTACTGGAACAAGGGCTTGAGATAATCCTTGCAATTTCACATTATGCAGAAACTGGACAACAAATGATACAGCTACCGCTCAGATGAATTGACAATTAACACAATTTTTTTTTGGGATCCTCTAAAGATGCCTTCACCCCTAAATAGCAGGAAGTAATTTGAAGAACATGATGCTCACATTCCCAAGAGGTGGGGTGGTTGGTTTTTGGTCTTCCTATGTGTTTTGGATAATTTTCATTGTTTAGGATGGTTGGTTACAAGTTGTTATTGTTAATGGTCTGGAAAAAGACTAAAGAAAGGAGATTAGAGGCAAGGTTCTTGTTTGAAAATAAAAAAAGAAAAAGAAAAAGGAGGATATTGATATGAGGTAGATTATTGAATCTACCCTGAAAAGAAGAAAGGGAGGGTATAGATATAATATAGATTAAAAAGAAGGGTTATTGAATCTACTTTTAAAAGGCAACTACTAGTTTTAAATATTTTACATTGGATTGGATTTTTGTATATTGTATACAAATTATGTATATTGATACAAATTTCAGATTGATTTTGTTAGACAATACTGTACATATATTTCTAATCTTGTTCAAGATATTGTTCTTATACTGTTCATTTAATAATGTAATGCAATTTGCTAGTCCTTGGAGGTTATTATTATGAACTAATTAGAATATAAAGAAATATAAGTTAATAGTCATTAAAATCAAATTTGTAGTCATATTAGGTATGCTTTCAAAGTCAAACAGAGATATATTTTAGATAGATGCGTCATCTTCAAACCCTTTGGAGAGCTACAGAATATGGCATTTAAGATGTTTTAATAACATAGATTTTTTAATGACTATGAGACTTGTCTGTTCCTGGCAGCACCAATCTACTTCAGAGAAGATATAAGCATTGAAGAAACTACATATGGAGTTTACTTTCATTGTGGCAAAAGTTAGCCACTGGACAGAAAAGTGCCCTCATATTGACTGCTGACAGTATGCTGTCCAAAATGGACAAGCAGGACACAAAAGAAAGGACTGCTGATCCTTGCCAAGACAAGATAGGAAGGCTTTTTAGAAAATCCTGCTTCACAGATGAGTCTGTCAGATATGCTAAGCCTGTAGGCTGAAGATGATACTCCAATGTTGCAGAGAAACCTCAGATGACTGTCCAGACAGCTGGCTATTTCTATCATAACTCACATTTTTTTTGGAAGTTGCTTGTTTGCACTTCTTGTTCTATGGGTTAATATTATTTCTTTCTCAGGTCTCTAAGGGAGTTGAAGATTAAATAGTAATAGTTATAGTTTTCCTTGTTAAGAAATTCAGAAAAGAAACTCACTAAGAGGTGTAAAGTACAGAAGATTGAAAGACATCAAAAGATAGTTTTGGTAATGAATATTAGGATAGAAGGTAAATTAGATACAATCCTTTGGATTCACAAAAATAGGACAATGGGATATTTTCTCTGAATTTGTCAAATGCAAATGTACTAGGCATTGTTGATGTATTTATTCCTTGTATCTATTGTATGTAGTTATTTTACTTATTGTATATAGTTTTTCTTATATTAGTTATAATTTTTCTTTTAGACAAAAAAGGGGAAATGTGGTAATATACTGTGTCCTCCAAAATATTGTGCACCCTAGTAATGTTTAACTGAGAATCAGAGGAAAAAGCCAGCCACTATATTAACTTAGAAGTCAGGCAATGGTAGCACATGCCTTTAATCCTATCACTCAAGAGGCAGGGATCCATCTGAATATCTGTGAGTTCAAGGCCACACTGGGAACAAATCTCTGAATGGTTATACTTGCCTTTTATCCCAGCATTAACCATCCAGGTCTGGAGCTCTGTACAGACAGAAAGGAAGTGATGTAGCTTGGTGGACAGAGGAAGTGAGATGCAGAACATAGAGGCATTTGGTGTGGTTATACAGGAAATAAGTCTCTTTGGCTGAGGATCTCCTAGCAGGTAAGAATGTGGCCTGATTCTTTCTGCTTTTCTAATCTTTGTTTTAACCCAAATATCTGGCTCCATGTTTTTTTTATTTATAAGACTGTTTAGAAATTTATCTTACAAGCTCCCCCTTGCTCAGTTCCCTAAGGGATGTTTCAGCAAGATTCTTCTGCTCAGCTCTCCCTTGCTCAGCCCCCTGAGGGACATCTCAGCAAGGGTTTTTCTGTTCAGTCCATTATGGGATGTCTTAGCAATCTGCTTCTCTGCACTGATGAATGAAGATATTCAAAGCCAAAACTCTTTTGAGAAAGAGATTTATTTGGGAAGGAGTCCAGGAGAGTGGTTGCCTCTACCAGGGTAGACAGCACAGCACAAAACTGACCAGGCAGGATGGTTTATATAGGATCTCTTGGGGTGGAGTTTGCCTGGGATTGCTTAGTTTTTTTCTGTCCAGGGATTGGTTAGTTTTGTGGGTTAGGGGCAGAGACATCCCTGACCTCAGAGCCAAACTGTTTCTTTCACTGGCCTTTCTTGGTTTTTGACTCTAATTCTAAGGCCAGGGTATATTTCTTCCACTGGCTCTGATTCTAGGGAACAAGAGTGTTTCTTTGGTACTGGTTTCAGAGTCAGAGCATATTTTCTTGTTTATGGCTTTGGGTATAAAGTGTTCCTTTCTCTGGCTCAGGTCTCAGATCGAGGTTGTTTCTTTCCCTGGTTCTAGGCTCCAGGGTCAGGGTGCTCACTTTTCTGCTCTGTGATCAGTTGGTTTAACTGTTCAGTTGCCCAGGAGCAGAGATGACTTTAATATCAGAGCCAAATTGTGTTTCTTTTACTGGCTGTTTTTAGCTTTTTTATTCTAACTCTAAGGCCAGGGCATATTTCTTTTACTGGCTCTGACTCTAGGGACCAAGAGTGTTTCTTTGGTACAAAAACAAATTTAAGCCAGTTTTATGTTTATATTTCAATATGTGAGAGAATGTCTTCCATAAGTATATGTCACACACCAGAAAAGAGGGTGTCAGATCCCTAGATGTGGAGTATCAGGTGGTTATGGCCCTCCTAATTTGGGTGTTATCTGAATTCAGGTCATCCCCAACAAGAATACTTGCCAAATGACCTGCCCAGCCCTCATAATACTTTTTATCCAATAAGTTAAAAGTCTTTTACAGATTAACCATAATGCCAACAACAAAAACAACCAAAATAAATAAAGAAGAGCAAATAAACAATCCCTAGGAATCTGATGCACTAATTGGGTATGCAGGCAAGATACTGCACACTGCCCAAAAACCCCTTTAAGCTTGCCTAAATATCCCAGACTTCATAACACACACACACACACACACACACACACACACACACACACACACACAGAGCCATCATGCACCCCTGGCTCCATATCCTGGTCTACAACTTTGGAAGAAGACTTTTGCTTTACCAGAAGCCAGGCCAGGTCTAGGAATCCCAGGTCAACAACTTCAGAAGAAATCAGCCTTCCTGAAGCACATGCTGGATCTAGGGTCCCCAGCCATGGCAGCTGTAATTGATGTTAGGCTCATATTAGGGAATCCAGAGGCCAAACCAGATGTGGGAACCCCATTCTGCACCCCTCACCTGGGCTCCATATCCTCATCTAAAACTTTGGAAGAGGACTTCAGCTTTAGCAATAGCCAGGAGGGATCTAGGAATCTTTCCTTATCCCCTCCCCCAAAACCCAGAAGGGACACTCTAATGAACCCAAAGACAAGCCAGTCACCAGAACCCTTAGACATTTTGGCCAGAAGATGAGAGGAAAGACAAACCAAAGAACAAAATACCCATCCAACAAACACAAATACAGGAATCAACACCTAGGCCTAAAAATCACCAAGTCCAGACAGCTAAACACCAGAGTAAGAACACAATAGAAAATGCAATATGACATCACCAGAGTCTATTCTACAACAGCAAGACCTGAATAACCCAATACAGCTGAAGCACAAGAAAATGACCTTAAAATTATTTTATGAAGATGATAGAGGTCTTAAAGAGCATATGAACAAATCCCTTAAAGAAATTGAGGAAAGACAAACAAAATATTGGAAATCAATAAATCCCTAAAAGGAAAACAAGAAAAATCAAAAACACCTTTCAAGACCTAAAAGCAAAAATAGAAGCAATAAAGAAAACACAAATAGAGGAACTCCTGGAAATGGAAAATCTGGGTAAGTGATCAGTAACTACAGACTCAAATATCACCAACTGAAGAAAGGAGACAGATGAGAGAATCTCAGGCATTGAAGAGACAATAGAGAAAATAGATTCATATGTCAAAGAAAATGTTAATTCTAACATATTCCTACCACAAAATATCCAGGAAATCTGTAACACTATGAAAAGACCAAACATAAGAATAATAGGAATAGAGGAAGGAAATGAAACTAGCTCAAAAACCTACAGAATATACTTAAAAAAATCATAGAAGAAAAACCCAAATAAAGACATGCCTAAAATTTTCCCAACCTAAATAATTGCAAGCATGCAGAACATCAAATAGATTGGATTAGAGAAGAAAATTCCCTTGCCACATAATAATCAAACACTAAACATACAACACAAATGAAGAATATTAAAATCAGCAAGGGAAAAAGGTCAAGTAACATATAGAAGCAGACCTATTAGAATCACATTGGACCTCTCAACACAGATCCTAAATTCCATAAGGCTTGGACCAATCTCTTGCAGATTCCAAGAGACCAAGAATGTCAGCCAAGACTACCCAGCAAAACTATCAATGACCATAGGTAGAAAAAAACAAGATTTAACAAACTCACATTTAAACAATATCTATCCAAAAACCAAACCCTATAGAAGATACTAGAAGAAAAACATCAACTCCAGGAAGTTAATGACACTGATAAAAACACAGGGAACAGGAAAGTAGGTAATCTCACACCAGCAAAACCTAAATAAGCAAAACACACAGACACAGAAAGAAAGACAGATACACAGACACACATACACTACAATCAGCAATAACAAAATAACAGGAATTAGCAACAATTGGTCATGAATGCCCCTCAATATCAATGGACTCGATTCACCAATAAAAAGACACAGGCTAATGCATTGGATACAACATTCTGATGCATCCAAGAAACACACCTCAATATCAAAGAAAAGGCATTACCTCAGAGTAAAGGGTTGGAAAAAGATTTTCCAACCAATGGACCAAAGAAGCAAGCTGGTTTACCTATCCTAATATCTAACAAAATAGACTTTCAATGAAAATTGATCAAAATAGATGGAAAAAAGGCATTGCAAACTCATCAAGGGAAAAATCCACCAAGATGATGTCTCAATTCTGAACAACTATGAACAAAATGTAAGGGTACCCACATTTGTAAAAGAAACATTACTGAAGTTTAAGTCACTCATAGAGCCCCACAAATAATAGTGGGTAACTTCAACACCTAACTCTCACCAATGGACAGATCGTGCAGACAGAAACTAACAGACAACAAAACTAACAAACATGACTCTAGTGTACATAAAAAACACTGAAAACTCACTACTGAGTTACCACTGGGTCAATGAAGAGATAAAAAAGTTAAAGACTTCCAAGAATTCATTGAAAATGATGTACAACATACCCAAAGGTATGAGGCACAATTCAAAGCGGTGCTAAGAGGAAAGTTCATAACCCTAAGTGCCTTAATGAAAAATTTGTAGAGATCCCATACTAATGACTGAACAGCATATCTAAAAGCTCTAGAACAAAAAGAAGCAGACACATCTAAGAAAATTACATGGCAGGAAATAAACGGAGAACTGAAATCAATAGAATAGAAACAAAGAGAACAATACAAAGAAGCAATAAAAGAGTTGGTTCTTCAAGAAAAATCAACAAAATAGATGACCCCTCATCCAAACTAACTAAAGACAGTGAGATAATGTCCAAATCAACAAAATTAGAGACTGAAGTGGGGACATAATAACAGACTCTGAGAAAATACAGAGAATGATAGCACATTTGCATCTGATCTCTATAACAACTCTTGCTACAAAAGCTTGATATCGGCGGTGGTGGCGCACGCCTTTAATCCCAGCACTCGGGAGGCAGAGGCAGGTGGATCTCTGTGAGTTCGAAGTCAGCTTGGTCTACAGAGTGAGTTCCAGGAAAGGCGTAAAGCTACACAGAGAAACCCTGTCTTGAAAAAAAAACCAAAAAAAAAGCTTGATATTTAATTATTCTCCACATACCAACTAAATAAACATTACAAAAACCCTCTGAAGGTGATTGCTTTCACTATATTCTGTTCTGTTCTTTCTGCCCTTCATTTTTTCTTGTTACCTATAGACAAGATGGCTACAGTTCTCACAATAATATTACAAATGAGAGTGCATTAAGATTAAAAATCATGAAATTAGATGATTTTGAAATCCTGACATTCCGGTCTCTGTTAAGCATCTTGGTTACAGGCCTATGCCACCATGCCTGGCTTAGGTGGCTTCATTTTCATTTAATGAGTCACTAGAATGATAGGATGAGTGAAATGAGCAGTGATAATTCCGTATATTCAAAAACTACTGATCTCCATTAGCTTGGGTTTCACAATCTGTACAGTAAGGACGGTACTCTGCCCTAGTGTGGTGGTATTGTGTTTCCCAAAATATTGTGCACCCTAATAAACTTATCTGGGATCAGAGACAGAACAGACACTAGATACAAAGGCTAGAAAATGGTGGCACTCACACCTTTAATCCTAGTATTCCAGAGGTAGAAATCCCTCTGGATCTCTGTGAGTTCAAGGCCACATTGGAAACAGCCAGGCATGGTGACACATGCCTTTAATCCCAAGAAGTGAGCCTTTAATCCCAGGAAGTGATGGCAAAAACAGAAAGATATATAAGGCATGAAGACCAGAAACTAGAAGCATTTGTCTGGTTAAGCTTTCAGGCTTCTAGCAGCAGTTCAGCTGAGATTCATTCTGGATGAGGACTAAGAGGCATCCAGTCTGAGGAAACAGGATCAGCTGAGGAACTGTTGAGGTGAGGTGGCTGTGGCCTGTTCTGTCTCTCTGATCTTCCAGTGTTCACCCCAATACCTGGCTCAGGCTTGATTTTATTAATAAGAACTTTTAAGATTCATGCTACACCCTAGTCCCTTGATGAATTATAACAGACTCAAAGATAAAGAAAAATAATACTGCTCAAAGTTGGAAGACAGTGGATGTTAAGCCAGGAGGGCTGCATTAGATGGAAGCCTTCTTTTGTTACAGGAGTTAGCATCAGAGCCTGTGTCTTGACTAACCTAACCATCCAGGCTCAGCCATTCACTCTTATTAAGTCAACTACAAGAACCAAGTTACACTAGGTGGTGGTGGTGCATGCCTTTAATCCTAACAAATGGGAGGCAGAGAAAGGTTGATTTGTGTAAGAAGAGCACAGTGCATGTCAACTTGTCCTCAGGTATGCCCTAAGCACTGCACCCTGGTATTAGAACCTCAGGCTTTCACACCCAAAGCTCACATCTCATTGTAAATGCTTGATTACCTTAACCTTGGTGAGACTTCAGTTCAAGTCTCAGGATCTCCTCATAACCTGAATGTCATCTAGAGTCACGACCATTCAGGGCTCCTGACTGAAGGTTTTGCAGGCATCACGAAAGCAGAATCTGGTCACGTAGACAAGTCAGACTTCATAATTGCAAGTTTCTTTTCTCTCATTACAGGAGGTATAAACTACTCAAGCAATGCTACACCTAACATGTGAGCTTCTGTACTCCAATTGCACCCATTTACCACACTGGAGATGAAACCACCCTTGTGGCTTCAGTTAAATGGTCAACCACCTTTTAAAGACTTTCATTTTCAGTTTCTCTCATGGTCATTCATTGTATTTCCTCTCATTTTGGGGAGATTTAGGGCTGGAGAATGTTTTATGTACCATGTCTAAGTTATTTTCTGGTGTTTTCAATCTTATATTTCTTCTGGGTCATCAGAGATAAGGTACAGATAATCTTATATCAGCCATTCACACCTTAATGTTATTAATGACATGTTCATGTAGTTGAATAGAATGCTCAGCACTTAGAACACTGGCTGCTCATACACAGAGCCTGACTTTGATTCTCAGCACCCACAAGACAGCTCACCATTGTTTGTATCTCCAGTCACAGGAAATCAGATGTCATCTACTGATCAGCACTAGGACTTGGCATGCACTTGGTATACACACTGGCAAAACCTATGCAATTAAAATTCATTCTTTTTTAATTCTTTTATAATATAACAGGCACATTAAGAAAGCCTTTTTTACAATATGAAATCACATACATATCTGTCTTTTCACCATTTGCATATCTGGTGCCCTAAGAGGCCAGAAGAATGCACCTGATCTTCTGGACCTGGAAATACCAATCTGACCAATCTGATATAAGTGCTAGGAATCAAGTGCTTAGGTACTGAAGAGGGTCAGTACTACTGAGCCAACTTTCCAGGCCCTATATATGTCATTATAATACTGAAGACGAAGGTGTCCCACTGGTCCTTCTGTCTCCTATTACTTTAAGGTGAGGAAAGTTCCCAGTAGATGGTTGTCAAAGGATTCAATGTATTTCTATACCTCTGTGAATGGACTCTTTATATTACTTCTTATTTTGATTGTTAACAATGGTCACCTTTTGTTTTTTTGTTTGTTTGTTTGGTTGGTTGGTTGGTTTTTTTGAGACAGGGTCTCTTTGTGTAGCTTTAGAGACTATCCTGGAACTCACTCTGTAGACCAGGCTGGACTCAAACTCACAGAAATCAACCTGCCTCTGCCTCCTGAGTGCTGGGATTAAAGGCATGCACCATCACTACCCAGCAATAAAGTTCTCTTAACATGTGAAACATAACAAAAACTTTTTATTGAAACCAGTAACAGTCCAGCCAGATTACATTATTAAAAGTTTCAAATTTTGAAATATGCTCCTCTTTTTGGGACAGGATATGTCCACATAGCGATGGCTGCCCTGGAGTTCACTATAGGTACCAAGCTGACCTCAGACTCACAGAACTGACCCAGACAGTCCCCAAATTGCTGGTATTACAGCTATGTACCTCTAAGTCCAGCTGATGTATGTGTTTTTAAATATACTATCATTGAATCTGAGAATGAAAGTATAAAATAAGATTTAAAAATGGAGCATCATTGTATTGTTGAACAGCAAATTTCTTAAAATTCTATAATTCAAATGGGGAAATCATTTAATATGTTCTCAATAACTGGTTTATTTTCTTTGCTTTGTTAACTTCATTCATTTAAAAATGTATGATGAGCTGGGCGGTGGTGGCACACACCTTTAATCCCAGCATTCAGGAGGCAGAGGCAGGTGGATCTCTGTGAGTTTGAGGCCAGCCTGGTCTCCAAAGCGAGTTCCAGGAAAGGTGCAAAGCTACACAGAGAAACCCTGTCTCAAAAACCAAAAAAAAAAAAAAAAATGTATGGACTACATTTGTGGGTAGACACCTGTGCCATGATGTGTATGTAGCACTATGAAGACAACTTACAGGTGTCTATTATCTAATTCCCCAATGTGAGTCCTAGTGATGAAACCAATGAATCATTTGGCTGCAAGTGACTTCAATGGTACTGATTCCGGTTTAAAAATTATTTATGTATGTGCTGATGTGTAGGGGTGTCCATATGCAAGTATATAAATTAGACAAAATCTTGTAGGAGTAATATCAGAAATCTAGAGTTAGAACTCAGGTCATCAGGCTTAGTAGCAACCAACTTTCACAAATGAAGCATTTCTCTGGCATTCAGTAGTGGTTCTGAGAAAGTGTTATAAACAAATGTTTAGTCTTCAGAAGAAACAAATCTTAAAAATGTATGGTCATATATTTTCATATGCGAAGAAGATTTATTATTCAAACTGTCCTGTATTCCTCTATTATCATATGAAATGAAGTTTACAATCAGAAAATAAGACAATAGTTTGCCATTGTAGTATTTCTACTAATCTTATTTCAGCACCAGTGAGATGGATCAGTGGGAATGGTCTATGGTTGAAAACCCAGTCTTGATTACCATATTAAGAGGATCAAAAGTAGAAACCACAAAGTTAACTTTGGTCTCCACTTACCTGTTCTGGGCCTACAAACTCATAATCAAATTACACACAGACACACAGACACACCCCATAAATGTTTGTTACAAAAACATCTTAGTGCCATTACGTTATCTGGCATCTCTGGATAATTCCCTTAGAAGGCTGTACTTCAAGATGAAATGCCAAGTGGTTTAACTAATGGGGACAGGGAGAAGGATGCAATCTCAAATTATGCGTGCGTGCGCGCGCGCACACACACACATATCAATTGATCATCAAGCTATGATATGCAATACATAGGTAACTGCTGATTATCTTACTTTATTACATCTTTACCACATAAATGAAAATACTGCTTTGAATACACAAAGGAAGTATTTAATGTTTTTATATTCTCTTCTATTAAGCATTTTAACATTAGCATTGTTAAATTGTGTTGACAGAGCAGCACACATTAAGAGTATATTATCTACCCTTGGACTTGCACTGAGGATGTGGACACATGAGGACCATGAGTTCAAATGTATCCCTGAATCATTACTGATATCCAAGTCAAGCTGAATAACAAACAACAAAATGTTGCACAAATCCTCCTAATTGGTCTTAATAAAAACCCAGAGCCAGGTATTGGGGTGAATGCTGAAAGATCAGAGGAAACAAGCCACAGCCACTTCTCACCTCGCCAACTCCTCAGCTGAGAGGGGAAGATCCTGTCTCCATGAACCCCCAGACTCAATGCCTCTGGGTTCCTAGTGAAAAGGATTGAGTTCCTGCCTTCTCCTGCCTTATATGCCTTTCTCCACCAGCCATACCATTTCTTGTCTCAACGTTTCTAGTGCTGGATTAAAGGAGAGAGCCATCACTGACTGACTCTGTTTTTCTTTTAGATTGGATTTATCGTGTGTAGTCTAGGGTTGCCTTCAACTCAGAGATCCATATGGATCTCTGACTCCCTAGTGCTAGGATTAAAGGTGCCTCTGTCCTCTGATCTTCAGGCAAATTTTATTTGTTGGAGTATAAACAAAATATCATCATAACAAAATCTCAAGGGAATTTGTGAAAATATGAAAAACAAAACCAGGAACAACCCACCAGCATTTCACAGACACCCTTAATTGAAAATTATGATCACACACTGACTGGTATTTGAATAACAATGGACCACTTAGATGATGGGGATACTATTCCATACATTACAGCAGAAATGTACCTATCACTAAGAAGAGGACAATAGAAGATGAACAAATGCCACACAAGGAATATAAGGAACACAAAGTAAACTTCACTGAATAGATTTGTCACACATATAGCACACTTTTCTATCTACCACAAATGTTTCAAAATAGAAAACACAATGCATTGATCTCCAGCATCTGTCTTCAGTGAACGTGGTAATTCACTTCCTTCAAGGTTACAATGAAAAATTACTGAAACATGATTGTTTTTCTTGAAGCTAAAGACAACTCTGAAATCCAGAGTCTTTACCAAATTGTGTACATGCATAGGGGCTTACTCTTCTATGAGTTTGTCCTTATTTCCTGACTTCAAAGTGATATAAATAGGCTTTAAAATATTTATAGCAATAGATATATAGCTGGGCAGTGATAAAAAGTTTATTCTCAGGATCAAGTTTTGATTTTTGACAACTCCCTGTGATTTCTGCTATAAGATCCAAGGGTCTAAAGTTCTCAGGAAACAGCATGCCCATTCACACACCCACAGAGACACACATAAACATCACAAAATTATAATTAAAACTACTTCTTAAACAGTCAATTCTCACTCACGGAAGACTTTCTCTTGTAAGAACTCATTTCTGTAACAAAGGTGTTAAGGCACCTAACAGCTTACATACAGAGTTTTTATTCACCATGAATTGGTTCATGTAAAAGAATGCAAGCACATAGTCTTGAAGTCTGAGAAGTCAATCCTTCTAAGTTGATGGTATCATTTGGAAGATTTAGGAAATACAGACCTGCTGGAGGAAGTATGTCACTGAGGGAAGGCTTTGAGAATTTATATCCACACACCATCTCCTGTTTCCACTTTCTGCTTGATGCTGCAGGTAAGGATGTGAGTTCTTAGCTTCCTGATAATAGCTGTCATGTCTGATACTTGTTGCCATGCCACTTTTATGATGATCCTGTATCCCTCGGGAACCCAAGCCCAAATTAAATTCTTTATAAGATGACTCCCATACAAGGGCTCTGAAGATAAAGGTACCCTGACTGTCAAAAGTCAGGCTATACCTAGATATTATATCACAGCAACAGAAAAGAAACTAATACAAATCTGTGTGGTGATATTTTATTTGTGCATTAATAAATAAAGCTTGCCTGGAAATCATGGGGAAAAGGCCAACCATTTTAAGTGAACAAAGAAGTCAGGCAGCACACGCCCTTAATCCCTTAGCAGGCAAGATCTGTGTGTTTTAGGCCACAATAGGGAACAGAGCCAAGCATAGTAACACACACCTGTAATCCCAGTACCAAGCATAGAGACCTGGAGGTCTGTACAGACAGACAGAAAGTCCAGAGCTGTGTAGGAAGAGGAAGTGAGGTAGCTGGGCTAAGAGAGCCAATGAGAGGGCTGAAAAGCAAGGCATATAAAACCTGGGTAGACAGGAAGTTGCACATATTTGGAAGCTGCAGAGTTGGTAAGCAAAGATTGGCTTGTGGCTATCCATATTTCCCTGATCTAAGGCTTTCACCCCTATAATTGGTTCCATTTTTTTAAATTTAATAAGATCATTTAGAAGTTCATGTACACGTCTGAATTAGTTATTTCATTTAATTGAAGAGAAGTATAAAATCTAAGTGTTACATTATTGTTTATATTCATAGTGCAAGTGTTACAGCTCTGGGGGCAAAGGTATCCTGATGCCAAAAAGAAGTCAGGCTATACCTATAACTGTAAAGGAAAGATATCCTATATACCTACAGCTAAAAGTGGAAAGGTGCCCTGACTGTTGGGAAGTCAGGCTATACCTGAAGCTGTGGAGGAAATGTATCCTGGATACCAACAGCTCTGAGGAGAAAGGTACCCTGACTGTCAGAAGTCAGGCCATACCTACAGCTGTGAAGGGACAACATACTCAATATTTACAACTGTGAGGAGAAAGGTGTCCTGACTGTTGGAAAGTTCAGCACTACCTGAGCAGTGGGAGGAAAGTATCCTGGGTAGCTTGGGCTCTGAAGAAAAAGGTACCTTGAAGTATCAGAAGTCAGGCTATAACTAAAGCCGTGTTCCATTGGGGAATCCTCTCCCTGAAGAATGTGGCAATCCTGCTCCTCTCTAAAAGAGAGCCATCACAGTTGGGCTGTGCTCCATTCCCCTAATGGAATTTCCCAGCAGAGATGTCCACTTCTTCTCATCTCTAGACCAAACTGTTACTTCTCTGCTTCAGTCAAGTAAGGGGGAAACTGCTGCAGAAACATAGTGGTCTCCAGGAAAAAGTTGTTACTTCCACTCCATTAAGGGAGTTTTCCAGCAGAGGTACCATTGCTTCTCTGCTCCAATCCACAAGTGAAAAGTCTTCCCTTAAAACTCATTCAAGAGATTTATTTAGGAGGTCAGAATCCAGACTAGTGGCTGCCTCTGCCAGAATGGCAAAGGCCAGCTACCACCTGAACAGGCAAAGCCCTTATATAGGGCTTCTTAGGGGCAGAGTTTATTGGTCAGATTTCAATCCCTGAGATTGAACATGTTCAGATATTGGCTGGATTTTGTGCTCAGGGATTGATTGGATTCAAGCTCAGGTATTGGTTGGTTTGTGCTCACTTGGTCAAGGATAGACTGTGTTTCATTGGTTCTGGTTTCAGGGCCAAATTGTGTTTCTTTTTAACTGTTTGGGTCTTTTTTCAGGGTCAGGTGTTTCCCTCACTGACTCTTGATTCAGGGATGAAGTGTGTTCCTTTTGCGGTTTCAGGGTCGGTGTGTATTTCTTTGGCTCCAGCTTCAGGGACAAAGTGTGTGTCTTTCACTGGCTCTGGTTTCAGGGTCAGGGTGCATTTCTTTGGCTGGCCCTTTAACCCTATACATACGGCTTCCTATAGTTATAAATCCATTTTTTCCATCAGATTGTTGGTGCAAACAATATAAAAATAGACATCCTAAAGCTTGAACAGATTTTTCACATTGTCAAGGTTTTTTCAACAGAATACTCTTGTGAAAGTGTATTATAAGTGTGTTGCCTAACAATCTTATCAAATACTTTATATTAAGAAGCCCTCTCTAGCCAAGGTAACCATCTTCAATGGTACCACCAACCATCAGAGTCATATGTCCCCCTATATGCACTGATTGGGAACAGGAAAGGCCCAATCTCCAGAATGGTCAGGCCCCTTCTCTAGTCCCTCCCCTCAGCCAGTGTAGCACCAGAGAATGGCCAGCAGTCTGCTCCCTCCCACACCCTTGCCATACATCCCCTGTGGCACAAGAGACCACTGGAGCCATAAGGTTCCCATGCTTTAATTGGGAAGAGTCAACATCAGAGCCATACACCCCTCCTGCACCAATTGGAAGAAAAGTGACCTGGAGCAGTACCTTTAAGGATAAAAGGAATAAATGGATAGATGGCAGTGTAAGAACACATTAGACAACATAAAGAGCAATAAGGCACCACCAGATCTTAGTGATCCTACAACAGCAAGACATGAACATCCCAAAGCAGATAATCTGAAAGAAAGAGACCTTAAAAACAACTTTATGAAGATGATAGAGGTCCTAAAAGAAGAAATGAAAAAAAAAAAAAGACAAACAAAAAAGGGGAGGAAATCAGAAATCTCTTAAAGTCAAGAATCCCAAGAAAAAAGATTCAAACAGGTGAATGAAACAGTTCAAGACTTGAAAATTGAAAGAGATGCAATAAAGAAAACAAAAACTCAGGGAATTAAGGAAAAGGAAAATCTGAGTAAACAAACAAGAGCTACAGAGTCAAACTACCTAACCAACAGAATACAAGAAATGGAAGAGAGAATCTTAGGCATTGAGGATACGATAGAAGAAATAGGTTCATCAGTGAAAGAAAATGTTAAATCCACCAAAATTTTAACAAAAATATCCAGGAAATCTGAGACACCATGAAAAGACCAAATCTAAAAATAATAAGGATAGAAGAAGAACCAGAATTTTAGCTCAAAGGCACAGAAAATATATTCAATAAAATAATAGAAGAAAACTTTCCCAACTTAAAGACATGACTATGAAGGGAGAGGAATCATACAGAACACCAAATAGACTGGACCACACCAAAAAAAAAAAACCACCTCACCACATAATAGTCAAAACACTAGACATACAGAATAAAGAAAGAATATTAAGAGCAGCAAAGGAAAAAGATCAAGTAACATACAAAGGCAGACCTATCAGTATTACACCCAACTTTTCAATGGAAACTCTGAAAGCCAGAAGGTCCTGGACAGTTGTTCTGCAGATACTAAGAGGCCATGGATCCCAGTGCAGTCCACTATACCAGCAAAGCTTTCAATCACCACAGATGGAGAAAACAAGATATTCCAATACAAAACCAGATTTAAACATTACATGTTCACAAATCCAGCCCTACAGAAAGTACTAAAAGGAAAACTCTAACTCAAGGAAGTTAGCTACAACCATCAAAACACAGGCAATAGATAACCTCATACCAACAAATCCTGCAGAAAGAAAACACATACATACTACCATGAAAAACTTAACAGGAATTAACAAACACTGGTCATTAATATACCTTAATTACCAATGGACTTGCTTCTACTATAAAAAGACACTTGCTAACAGAATAGATGTGAAACCAGGATCCATCCTCCTGCTGCATACAAGAAGCACACATCAACTTCAAACACAGAGAGCAATGATAGAGATATCTTGACAGGGTGTACCACTAAGGGAATGGGGAGAAATCTGAGGCTGGGAAAACCCCAGGAACTCACAAGATTGTCCCCAGCTAAGACTCAAAGCAATGGTGGATAGGGTGCTCAAACTAGCCATCCCCTGCACTCAGATTGCTATCTACCCTAATTGGGATCATAGAACCTATATTCAATTACTGATGGAAGCAGATGCAGAGATCCACAGAAAACTACTTGATCTAGATCCTGGAGTTCAGTTGAAGAGAGGAAGGACTGATTATAGCAACAATGTGGGTGTGTTGGGATCATGATGGGAAAAACCAGAGATAACTGACCCAATCTAGTGAATGGGAGCTCATGAACTCTGGACTGACAGCTGGGAAGCCTGCATGGGACCACACTATGCCCTGTGAATGTGGGTGACAATTATGTGGCTTGATATGCTTGTGGGTGCCCGGCAATGTGATCCGGACTTATTCTGGGTACATGAACTTGATTTTTAGAGTCCATTCCCTTTTGTGGGATACCTTATTCAGCCTTCATTCAGGGGAGGGGTTAGGTCCAGCCTCAGTTTGGTATGCCAGCCTGTGTTGACCACCCAGAGGAAGCCTTACTCCCTTTGATGGGGGTGTGAAAATGGTATGGGGAAGATGGGGGAGTGTGAGGAGGGGAGGGAGGGAGAACACGGCTTGGTATATAAAAGGAAAGAAAAATATTTTAAATAAAAAAATTATAAAAAAAGAAGCCCTCAGTAGCTTTTTCAGGTGGTCAAAGACTATTGCAATATGCCAATGCATTTTAAAAGTACTATGTTAATCAAAAGATTTACCACACTGATTACATAAACACGGTTTCTCTGCAGTATGGGTTCTTTTATGTTTTCAGTGACTATTATGACATAAAAAAAGCTTGACCTACTGATTACATTAATAGGTTTCCTCTCTAGTAAGTGTTCTGTTATGCCTTTGAAGAATACTTTGACATGCCAAGGCTTTACAATATTTATTACAAACATAGTGCTTTTTTCCAGTATGTGTACTTTTATGCATTTGAAGAGCACAGTAACATGCAAAAGACTTACCACAATGATTACATTCATAAGGCTTATCAAGTATGTGTTCTTTTATGTCTTTGAAAATGACTGGGACGTACAAAGGCTTCACCACACTGATTACATTCATAGGGTTTCTCTCCAGTATGGGTTCTTTCATGTATTCGGAGACTATTGTGATCTGCATAGGCTTTACCACATTGATTACATTCATAAGGTTTCTCTCCAGTATGTGTTCTTTTATGCCTTTGAAGATGACTGAGTCGTGCAAAGCCTTTATCACATTGAGGGCATTCATAGGGTTTCTCTCCAGTGTGTGTTCTTTTATGCACTTGAAGATGACTATGACATACAAATGCTTTACCACACTGAGTACATTCATAAGGTTTCTCTCCACTATGTGTTCTTTTATGCACTTGCAGAGTACTGTGACATACAAAGGCTTTACCACATTGATTACATACATAGGGCTTCTCTCCAGTATGGGTTCTTTCATGTATTCGGAGACTATTGTGATCTGCCAAGGCTTTACCACACTGATTACATTCATATGGTTTCTCTCCAGTATGCGTTCTTTTATGGCTTTGAAGATGACTGTGTTGTGCAAAGGCTTTTCCACACTGATTACATTCATAGGGTTTCTCTCCAGTGTGTGTTCTTTCATGCCTTTGAAGACGACTGTAATGTGCAAAGGTTTTACCACATTGCTTACATTCATAGAGTTTCTCTCCAGTATGTGTTCTTTCATGCCCTTGAAGATTACTGTGTTGTGTAAAGGCTTTACCACATTGAGTGCATTCATAGGGTTTCTCTCCAGTGTGTGTTCTTTTATGCATTTGAAGACTTTTCGGCCATGCAAAGGCTTTACCACATTGAGCACATTTGTAGGGTTTCTCTCCAGTATGTGTTCTTTTATGCACCTGAAGAGTACTTTGAAATACAAATGCTTTACCACATTGATTACATACATAGGGTTTCTCTCCAGTATGTAGTCTTTTATGCAATTGAAGATGACTGTAATATGCAAATGCCTTATCACACTGATTACATTCATGGGGTTTTTCTCCAGTATGGGTTATTGAATGTATTCGGAGACCAGTATTATCTGCAAAGGTTTTACTACACTGCTTGCATTCATAGGGTTTCTCTCCAGTGTGTGTTCTTTTATGCCTTTGAAGATGACTGTATCGTGCAAAAGCTTTACCACATTGATTGCATTCATAGGGTTTTTCTCCAGTGTGTGTTCTTTTATGCATTTGAAGATGACTATGACATACAAAGGCTTTACCACACTGAGCACATTCATAAGGTTTCTCTCCACTATGTGTTCTTTTATGCACTTGAAGAGTACTATGACATATAAAGGCTTTACCACATTGATTACATACATAGGGTTTCTCTCCAGTATGGGTTCTTTTATGTCTTTGAAGATGACTGTGTTGTGCAAAGACTTTACCACACTGATTACATTCATAAGGTTTCTCTCCAGTATGTGTTCTTTTACGCTTTTGAAGATGACCATGATATGCAAAGGCTTTAACACATGGATTGCATTCATAAGGATTCTCACTAGTATTTGTTCTTTTATGCAATTGAATAGTACTGGGATATGCAAAGGCATTATCACATTGAATGTATACAGAAGATATCTCTTCGGTTTGACTTCTTTCTTGCCTACAAGGATAATGAAACATGTCAAAGCTTTACCACATTCAATAACCTGTTGAATCTTTATTGTCTGTATGAATTAATTTTACAATTTGGTCCAAATGTAAAAAAGACTTAGATTTTTTTTTATCACTGTGTTTACACTCATGTTGTTCCCCTGCCTTAAGAGTTGTTTTGCACCTTTGATGGTTAGATTCCTTATTACATGACTCACATTTACAGAATCTTTTTTCTATATGAGATTTTTCACATATTTGCAGAGAACTGGAAAAACTTAGAGCTTTACCTCCCTTATGGCATTCCATCAATTTTCCTGTACTGTGAGTCATACTACATTTGCTAAGTGAACTAGGACAAACAGAAATATTTACATAGTCCTAGTACTCACAGGACTTTTGTGCAGTGTTTGATGATGTATTAATAATGAAACTGGAAAACCAATTATTTGTATACTTGAATCAAATTCAACAAGTGTACTCAAACTGGGAACTGCTAAATATCTTATAATTGTCCTGAGAGAGATGTATGTTATTTCTTTCCATATCCCTATGCACATAAGGCTTGTATCCAGAGTCACATATGATATAAACACTATAAAATGTTTGTACATTTTATAATATGAGTTGCATGAAAAAATTGGACTGTAAGTTCTGCAGCATAGCTCTTATGTTGCTATGATTCAAATTGTGATATCACTAAAGGCACTGTTTCCTTGACTTCTTTCTTAAAAGAATGCCTTGCAAATACACCTACCTAAAACTGAGGTATGTGGTTTTGTGAGAATTTAATAGTTATTACTGGACTTTAAGTGGTGCTTTTTCTTTTTTCACACTGTTGCTTTTATTTAAAACCTTCAGGACATATTACAACTACTTTAGGGGCACATTTGTATCAGCTTGCACATGAAAATTACCTTTCATGTCTTCTAGAACTTTGACAATGTTCTTCAATATTATGGTCTTCCCAAATGTATCCTAAAATATAGTACCAGAAAATGTATGTTATATAATTGAACATTGTGCAAAATTTTAGTTACTATCATCAGTGAACCTTAGAACCATGACTGATTTATTCACATCATTCTTCTTCCTCAATCAAATTATAGAAGAACATCAATAACAAGAAACTGCTGTCCCCTTATTATAAAATATGAAGGAAAATTTAGTCTTACCTATACTAGTGAGGTTCCTGTAAGTCTCCAGCATCACATCTTTGTAGAGATTCTTCTGGGAAGGATCCAGCAAGGTCCACTCTTCCCAAGTGAAGTCAATACGCACGTCATCATAGGTCACTGTATTCTAAAATATCATATATATATATATATATATATATATATATATATACACACACAACAGAAAGCATAATACTGACAACATAGTAAATGTATACTTCTTTGACATTATAGTCATATAATTCTGGGCCTTCCCACACTTACTTCATGGCATAGATATTATAATGTAGTCACCAAGTCACTTTAGAAGGAAACTGCAGTATGGGGTCTTTTATGTTTTCAGTGACTACTGTGACATAAAAATTCTGTACCCTTTGCAAGAGAAATGCCTATTAACAAACACAGAGACAAGTAAACAGATCAATACAGAGTACACATGAGAGAAATTTTATGAGAAATTACTAGCTACAATAAAGAAAAATAAGATGGACAAACTGGGTGTATGGCTTCATGTCTTTAACCCTAGCACTCAGAAGGCAGGGGCATGTATATCTGCCTCTGAGTAGAATGTCATCCTAGTCTGTCTATCTGCAGTCAGGTCCAGAATGGCCAGAAGTACATATTAAGACCCTGTCTCCCATGCAAAAATCAGAAAACAAAAAAAAAGAACTCAGAGGTTTTCACTGAAGTTCTTACAAAGAGTTATGTATTCCTTCCAGTTCTGTATTCATCTTCAGAAACCTGAAGTGTCTCAAGTAAAACTGTAATATCAAGAATATTTTAGTACAAAGTCACTGTTGTGTTTGAGCAGTTACAAAAGGACAGATGAAAACATTAGCAATATAAATGCTGATCACAAATAATCAACACAAGACAGAAGATATCTCAGTAGTAAAGAGGTCTTCATGTCCTTACATATACATGGGCTTAATTGCCAGTACTTACATGGGAGAATCAAAAGTATCCACTGTTCCAAGTTCAACATTTCTGAGTCCATCTTGGATCACTATGAGGACCAGGTAACCATATGGTACATATCCATGTTTACACGTAAAGAACTCATATTCATTTAAAAAATTCAAACCAAACACAACAGGCATGAAGAAGTTCATGCACCTACAATCCAATGTCTCAGAAGGCTCAGGCATTATTAATGTCATGAATACAAGTGATTCTGGGAAACAGAATGAACCCGCTGCCAAACTGTAAAATTCAAAATATGGGTGAAGCTCACTACAACATCATATGCTTGACATCTACAAAAACCCAAATTCCAGGCCCATCACCCAATAAGAGAAAAACCAAAAAAAGCCAGGAAATTTGGTCAACTGTTAATCTCAGGTCTTGGGAGCCAGAGTCAAGAGGATCTCTGAGTTTGAGGACAGCCTGGAGTACAGAGGTGTACTTCCAGGACAGCCAGGGCTACACAGACAAACCTTGTCTTCAAAAACAAACAAAACAATTAAAACAGCAGGCTAACAAACTGCCTTAGCACTCAATACTAAATGTTTCTACTGTATTTTATGTGATTTAGAGTTAGAGTCAATATGGTGATGAAGGTATGACAACAGAAGGAAGCTGGCTGATTTAGACAGAAAGCACAGGAAATGGGTTAAGGCTATAGAGACTCATATCACACCAACCATGAGGAAATGTTGAATTTCCATCCAGAAATGTTGCTCCTACTAAAGATTTTACAAGCAATGGAAAGAAAGTCACCAAGGAGAGACACATGTTTAAATACATCATCCTATCTGGGAGGTTTATCATTCAATCAACTACATTCTGACTCAGGTCACTATAGGCTCATGGTCATCCATGAAGAAAATGCATTTAGTCACTTCTGTGATCATCATACTCTGCAATAGTGCTTACACTGTTCAAATATCCAAAGTCTCTTCTGTCACTCAAGATAATCTCAGGATAGGGACCTTTTATAAAATAAGGAAACAAATTCCATCTTTCCAACATACAATGGCACAGAATACCATTCATATTCCAAAGGAGATAAATGGAGACATTGTGTTATGGGGGAAGATTGGACAAAGACATGAGTGAAGCACAGCAGAACAAACATCAAATCCTATATCAATGTCTCAGATGTATGGGTCTTCAGTTTCAAAGGGCTTACATGGCCCTATCCCTGAAACTTCACATACATCTCTTTCTTTCGTTACTGCTACTCCATATATGCAGTTAGGTGTCCAGGGAAGATGTCTTATAGGTTAGGTGTCTCAATGTCTTCTGGTCTCAAAATGCAACCCAGGCTGTTGTGGAATATTTTAAGATGTGTTATACTTGTTTGTGCTGTGGAACTTTTGTTTTAATGATGCAAAGATGTGTTGCATTCTTTTATGTTGCATTTGATTAATTCTGTGAAGCTATGATACTTGTAAAGCCTGTCTAAAATACATGATTGGTCTAGTAAAGAGCTGAATGGCAAAAAGCTTGGCAGGAAAGGATAGGTGTGGCTAGCAGGCAGAGAGAATAAATGGGAAGAGAAATCTGGGAAGATAAAGGAAGGAGAAGCAAGAAAAGAAGAGGACACCAGGGACCAACCACCCAGATACACAGCAAGCCAGAATAAGAAGTAAAGAAAGGTATATACAATAGAGGAAGACCAAAGCCCAGAGGCAAATGTCGATGGGATAATTTAAGTTAAGAAAAGCTGCCTATAAACAAACCAAGCTAAGGTCAGGCAATTATAAAAAACAACAACAACAACAACAAAAACAACAACAACAAAAAACCTCTGGATCTGATTTATTTGAGAGCTGAGAGGCAGGACCCCAAAAGAGTAGAGAATAAAAAAACAAAAAGACCAACAACACCAGGCTTCAAACCTCACAGCTTCATACAGTGAACTCTTACAGTGTGCTCATTGGTTTTCTGACTCTGCCATAGATGCCTGCAAGAATACTGACAACAATGCTGGACAGTAACCACAGACTAACAATCTGTGACCTTAAATTTTGACCTTTTTTTGTTTCCAGGACCAGTACATGTTGGGTGATCCTGCAAAGTTTGATTTCTTAATTGGGATGGACACTAACATGCTTGGACTACAGGTGCAGAAGGTTTTGTATGAAGTTGCTTCCTAGGACTAGGACTCACTTTGCTTACTCTTTCTATATTTGAATGTCTAGCTGCTTGGAGTCTTACCCTTAAGGCACCTTCAGTTACCCTTAGGGCTTCCATTCCATAGCAAGGGCCTTCTCTATAACGGTGACAAACTCCTTGAAAATTCCTGCCTGTTTCAGTGCTTGCCTGCCCTTTGAACTTACCTTTTCATCTTCATTTACCTGTTGCTTTCTTTTCACTGTAGACATGAATGAGTCATCACTAACAACCACCCAACAGATTCAATATTCCATTTTAGGAATTAGCCCATTAATTTTTATTTCTGCCTTACTAAATTTCCAGGGCATAGGCAAAATAAGAAAGACATTGGAGCCAAAATATGACCTCTTGCTTAATTTTTTATGGAATCTATCTATTTCCAACTGAAAATGCCATTCCTCTTGACATTCCCATTTCCTAGTCCTAAAAGAACAGCCAATTGAGTTCTGTGTACTACTTCTTATGGTTTTTGCCACCTAATGCCTTGATATCTTCCACATTCTTCCTAAAGACAACACTCCCAGGTTCTACCTAACAATAAAATAACTTTTGCTGCTACATTTTTTTGTTATAACTTGTTTTATCCTACTCTCATTAAATTCTCTAATCAAAAGCATCTCGGGCAATGAATGGGTTTATTTGGCTGATTGTATCTGATCACACCCCACATTTTGGGAGATTAGGATAGAAAGTCAAGCTAACAATTCATGGCAAAACCCATTGGCAAAGATTGTTCCTGGCTTTCTCTCTTGTCTAGTCAGTGTCTCTCTCATATTCAGTTAGCTCCATTTTTTAGCCTAGACCCACTTTCTTAGGGATATTGGCACCAGAGCTGGAGGAGCCTTCCCATGCCATCCTAAGTGGAAAAGCCTTCCAATATCAATCAATCAACATAATCTCTCACAGACATAACAGTTTCAGGTTATTATGGACAAAGCCACTTTGAACATAGTTTAGCAAGTATCTTTGTGGTAGGATAGAGAAGCATCTTTTGGGTCTATGCCCAAGAATGATATAGCTGTGTCTTGAGGTAGATTGACTCCCAATTTTCTGAGGATTGCAAAATGATTTCCACAGTGGCTGTACAAGTTTACACTTGCGATAGCAATGAATCTCCTTGTTCCATGTTCTTGACAGAATTAGATATCACTTGTGTTATTGGTCTTAACCATTCTGACAGATGTAAGATGAAACTACAAAGTAGTTTTGATATGCATTTCCCTGATGGCTAAGGATTTTGAACATTTCTTCAAGTGCTTCTCAGCCACTTTAAAGTCCTCTACAGAGAGGTGTACCCCAATATAATTGGATTATTTGGTTTATTGGTGTCTGGTTTCTTGAGTTCTTGATTATCCTGAGCGAGGCAACCCATAAGCACATAGACAAGACAAGGTATATACACACTTATAAGTGGATATTAGTAGTTAAGTAAAGTACAATCACAATAATCTCAGTTAATCACAGTACCATCCATAGATACAGAGAGGCTAAGTAACAAAAATAGTTCTAGGTGAGATGCAAGGCTCTCCCTGGGAAGAGGAAATAGAATAGATTTTGGGGGTACACGGGAGGCAGGATGTCATGGGAACAGGAAGGATCAGGTGAGTAAGGAATGAACAGAGTGGGAGAAGGCAGGGAGAGATGACTGGAATAGGGAACCTTTTAGCAGGGGACATGGAAATAGTACAATATAAATTTCCTGGAAAATATAAGGATGACCCTAGAGAGGACTCCTAGTAACTAAGAATATGGACGCTGAACTAGCCATCTTCTGTAAGCACATTTGAATCCCAATGGTGGGACTGAGACACCAAGCCAGCCATAAAACATTACACCCACACTTGTCTCGCTTGCTACATATGCTGGGGCAATGGTGTCTAATAGATTCTGTAGTGGCCAACCAATGAATGGTCTAACTTGAAGCCCAAGCTCTGAGAGGAAGCCCATGCATGACATTGTGTGGTGGTATTGTGTTCCCCAAAATATTGTGTACCTTAATAAACTTATCTGGGGTCAGAGACAGAACAGCCACAATGTTAAACATGAGGTTAGGCAGTGGTAGCACACGCCTTTAATCCTAGCATTCCAGAGACAGAAATCCATGTGTTCAAGGATACACCCAAGCATGGTGACCCACGCCTTTAATCCCAGAAAGCAAGTCTTTAATCCCAGGGAGCGGTGGTAGAAAGCAGAAAGGTATATAAGGCCTGAGGACCAGAAACTAGAGGCATTTGCCCTGGAGAGGCATTTGCCCTGGTTAGGCATTTGGCCTGGTTAGGCATTTGGCCTGGTTAAGCATTCAGGCTTCTAGCAGCAGTTCAGCTGAGACCCATTCTGGATGAAGACTCAGAGGCTTCCAGTCTGAGGAAACAAGACCAGCTGAGGATCCGGCGAGGTGAGATTAGCTGTGGTTTGTTCTGTCTCTCTGACCTTCCAGAGTTCACCCCAATACCTGGCTCAAGTTTGTTTTTATTAATAAGACTTTTAAGCTTCATGCTACAACACTGCCTGAAAGGCCAGGAACCAGAACTTGGATGGCTCAGAACTAGGGAAGAATCAAATACAACTGATGAAAAAAAAATCAATGAAATTATTCATAACTATATTCTGCTATAATCATAGATTACTGCATATCCCAATTATCATCAAAGAGGTTTCTTCCAGCAGTTGATGGGAGCATATAGAGAGATCCATACTCAAACATTAGCTTGAGCTCTGGGAATCCTGTGGAAGGAGGGGTGAGGCTTGTGGGATGCAGTGTAGTTGAGGAAACCAGGAGAATATGACCCACAGAATCAACTAAGCAGGGTTCAGAGGGGCTCAGAAAAACTGAAGTGGCAGTCATGGCTCTGTGCTAGGTCCTCTGCATATGTGCTGTGGTTCTTTAGCATGGTATGTTTGTGGGACTCTTAACTGTAGGAGTCACAGTGTCTGACTCTTTTGACTGCTCCTGGGACTCTTTTCCTCCTATTGGGTTTCCTTGTGCAGCCTTGATATAAAGGTTTGTGCATAATCTTATTGCACCTTGTTATGATGTGTTGGATTAATATACCTGTGAGGCCTGCTCTTTTCTGAAGTGAAACATAGTAGCATTGGATCTGGGGAAATGGGGATTTGGGGGAGGAAGAACTGGAGGGAGTGGAGGAAGGTGAGGCTGGAGTCAGGAGAAGAATAAATAAAAAGATTAAAAAAATGAAAATTCATTTACTCTAACTTCAATGATGCTCACCATGTGTAACAGCCCAAGCAGTGTATATGTCCTAAGTCTCTTTTGATTCTTGACTATCACATCTTGTAAAATCAAGAAACGAAAGAAAGATTTCTAACATACAATGGCATAGGACATATTCCCATTCAGAAAAAGAGGAATATGAAGTATTCCAGCTCCCAACTCAAGCAGACATTCCCTTCTCATGTGCATGTCACACCAGTCAGAAGAACAGGTAGGCAGCCCATGAAATTTCCACACTCCCTACAATCCCATAGAAACAATCCCCTACCAACCCTTCAGCTGCAACCTACAAAGCCATGTCCCCAACCCAAAATCACATGGATATCCTCTGCTCAAGTACAAGCCAATAATTAAGAATAGGTAGACAAACTGAGGCAAAGCTTCCCTGCTGGACCAGAGTCCATGATAGCCTTCCGAATTCCACATAGACTGCTCACCTATATACCTCCTCCATTCTTTCAATAAGCCCCAACACTATCCCCAATCCTATTTCCCTGTTCATCTCTGCATTGGATCCTCCATCTTGGGTGGAGACTCCTTGCTCAAACAAAGGACACACCATCTTCTAGATGTCCATGTAGGCCACCTGCCCACAGATCTCCCACACTCTCTTGGTGCCCCCTCTACACTAACACCAAACTCTCCCCCTCTTCCCTTTTGTCAGCCCCAAATTTGGACAGATACTCCCTGAAGGAAAAAAAGGGCCACATCAACTGCAAGACTTCCAGCCTTCAACTTGGATTGAGAACCATGCAGACCAGAAGATCAGAGAGCAAATGGAAACCAAGGAACAAAACACCCATCCAACAAAGACAAACTGAGAAGTTGGCACCTAAATTCAAAGTCACCTCAAACCCAGATACCTGGACACCATCCTAAGAACACAATCAACAACAGCAAGAGCCATATGTCACTACCAGATTCCAGCTATCCTACTACAGCAAGCCCTCAATATTCCAACACAGTTGAAGCACAAATAAGTTAAGACCAACATTATAAAGATTTTAGAAGTCCTTAAAGAGGATGTGAGTGAATCCCTTAATGAAAGCAGGGAAAGGATAAATGAAATATTGGAGAAAATTAACAAATCCCTTAAAGAAAACAAAAAACAAACAAGTAAACAGTTGATGAAGATGAATGAATCTGTTCAAGACCTGAAAATGGAAATTGAAGCAATTACAAACAATACAAATTGAAGGAATGCTAGAAATGAAAATCTTCGTATTTGAACAGGAACTAAAAAGGCAAGCTTCACCAAAAGAATACAAGACATGGAACAGAGAATTTCAGGCATTGAAGGTAAGATAGAAGAGATGGATAAATTGATGAAAAAGGTTAAACCTAAAAATTTCCTGAAAGGTAACATCCAGGAAATCTGGAACACTATTAAAAGACTAAACCAAAGAATAATAGGAATAGAAGGAGAAAATTTTCAGCTCAAAAGCCTAGGATAAATTGGGCAGTGGTGGCGCATGCCTTTAACCCCAGCACTCAGGAGGCAGAGGCAGGTGGATCTCTGTGAGTTCAAGGCTGGGCTACTGAGTGAGTTCCAGGAAAGACGCAAAGCCCCACAGAGAAACCCTGTCTCGAAAAACCAAAAAAGCCTAGGATATATTTTTAAAAAAATTCATAGTAAAAACATTTCATAACTAAAAAAAGATCACAGGAGAACATACCCCACAAAATCACTAAGCAGGGCTCACAGAGACTGAAACAGCAATCACATAGCCTGTAGGGGTCTGCATCAGGTTCTCTGCATATGTTATCATTGTGTAGCTTGGTATTTTTGTGCAACTCCTAACAGTGGGAGATGGGGTAGTTGTCTCTGACTCTTTTGCCTGCTCGTGAAACCCTTTTCCTCCTACTAGGTTGCCTCATCCAGCCTTGAAATGAAGGTTCATGCCTAGTGTTATTGTAACTTGTTATGAAGGGTTCTGTTGATATCACTGGGTTATCTGCTCTATTCTGAAGGGAAATGGAGGAGTGGATCTGGTGAAGAGGGGAGCAGTGGAGAGACCTGGGAGGAGTGGAGGGAGGGGAAACTGAAGTTGGGAAGTATTGTATGAAAGAAGAATAAATTTTTAATAGAAGAATGAAATGTGGACACAGTGAGGGAAGACAACAAATCTTGTAGCTCTGTTTCACACAGGTGAGATTTCATTCCCAAAGGGCTTAGATAGCTCTAGCCATGAAAATTTTTATACATGTCTCTCCCTTGCTACTTCTACTCCCTGTATGCAGCTCTCCATGGCAGATGTCTTTTAGCTTGGGCATCTCAGCCTCCTATTATCTCAAAATACAATACTGGCTTCATCTTCACAGCTCCATGCAATGAACTCTCACAGTATCTTCACTAGGTTTCTGACTCTGACAAACATAGATAGGTGCTACAGTGCTGAACTGACTACAAAGGAAGAATCTACTATAAATTTTGCAGCTTTCTTCTTTCCAGAACCAGTACAACATGGGTTATCCCTCTAAATTTGGCTTCTAAGTTGTGATGGATGCTCCCATGCTTGGACCAGAGTTAGAAGCTTCTTTGGATTAGGAAACAAGTTGCCTGTTCCTTCCATATACAAGGCTTAGATGGATGGAGTCTTATCCTAGGGTACCTTCCTAGGCTTCAAATTCCAACAAGGGCCTTCTCTTTAATGGTGTTAAACTTCTTAAAATTTCCTGACTCTGCTTCACCACAGGACTGTCATTTGAAACTATCTAGTGCTATTTTTCTCTACAAAAATGACTTTTCATTTCTTTCTGCACTACTTGTTTCTTTTCCACCATAGATCTGAATGAGTCATCAGCAAGAAATAGAATAAATAATTTGTCCAAGAAATCAGACAATTATGTTTTAATTCCGTCTTACTCAATTTCTCAGGGAATGGAGAAAATAAGAATTATTTTTAGACAAAATATTATACAAATGGCCTCTAGCTAAATTTTTCATGGAATCTATTTTCCACTGAAATCCTATGACCTCAGTCGCCACTGTCTGCATTACTTTAAACACTTCCATTTTCTTAGTCCTATAAGAATAACTGATTAAGCTCTGTGTGCACCTTTCTGTGGCATTCGCCACATTCTTCTAAGTCAGCATTCCCAGATTTTTACCCAGCAACAAAATCACTTTTGGTGTACCACATTTTGATCTAACTTGCTTGTTTCTTGCTGTGATTGAATTTTGTAACCAAAAGCATCTCAGGAAATGAACAGGTTTATTGTCTGATATTGCCAGATCACAAACGACAATTATGGGAGCTTAGGATAGAAACTCAAGATAGGAAGAGAAGGGAAAAAACACAAGGAAACTGTGTTTATTGCCATTCTCTCTTGCTCGGTCAATGTCTTATCCTAAGCTAGATCTCTTATCTATCTCAGAGCCACTTGCTTGGGGTATTGCAACCTCAGTGGAAGAGCACTCCCTCATAATCATCATTATGATTCTCACAAACATAGTAACTAGCAATTCTGATCTGAGCAAAGCATCAATTGATGTTCCCTCAGATGATGCTAGGCTACACCATGGTGACAGCTAAAACTAATTAAAATAGACAATAATATATGAGAAGATTTTTAAAACACAAAACAATTATACTAACCATATCAATCATTTAAGTAGCAAAATCCCAAAACATGAAGATAGAAGCAACTGGGAAACATAAATATGTCAAGAAATGAGAAGTGAGCCTCTAAAATCAAGAAGAGGAATCTAAAACTGTCTCTCCACAGAAACTTCCCAAGTCAACACAAGTTCAAGGAACTCATAATGTAATACAGTAAATTTTGTGAAGAAATGGTGAAGATCCATCTTTTTCCAGAGAAACAACAATGAATTTAGATGACTATTAATAAAATCAACAACATAGATGGCACCACTGACCAAAGAAGACAAAAAGATATACCTATAAACATATATTATGGTCCCTTAAACAAGAACACTACAATTCTAATTAAAATTCAACCACAAGAAATCACTGGATAACACTAATCTTGCTGTGCACTCCAGTTCTGTCCTTGGCTGTTAATAGAAAAGAGATTGCATGAGGAGAGCTGTTCCACTCAAATTGGAGACATTTGCTTGAAGCTTTTTGATATTTCAACTGTGTAGAAAATAGTTTTGATTACTAAAAGGAACTCATTATCTTACAATAAAGAAAATTATATTTGTTAGGATCACTTAGGCACTATTTTGTTTCCGATGGCTGATGATTGCCTGTAAGTCTGTATCAGACTGGGTGTTCTTGGTTGTTTATTGGGGGGGCTGCCACCCAGTTTCCAAATAAATCACACACAGAGACTTATTCTTAATTATAAATGTCCAGACTTAGCTTGCCTTGTTTTTGCCAGCTTTTTTCAACTTGTCCTATCTACCTTTTACCTCTGGGATTTTACATTTCTCTTACATCTGTAAATTTTACTTTCACTCTTACTCCTTGGCTGGCTGGGTGGCTGGCCTCTTGCATCCTCCTCTCCTTGTTCTCTTACTCTTTCTCCTTTTCCTCACAGATTTTTCCTTCTGTTTATATTTTCTGTCTGCCAGCCCTGAATATCCTTTCTCCTGCCTCACTATTGGCCACTCAGGTCTTTATTAGACCATAAGGTGTTTTAGACAGGCAAAGTATCACAGCTTCACAGAGTTAAACAAATGCAATGTAAAAGAATGCAACACATCTTTGCATCATTAAACAAATGTTCCACAGCATAAAAAAGTAAAAACTCCTTTAAATAATATTCTAGCACAAGTGAGAAAATGAAAATCAAATGCAAGATAAAAGATTTTTAAAGAAACAGTGTATGATTTGTTTTATACACTTAAAGCTCTAATTGCTTTATGAATCAAGAACTTTTGAAAACAAGTTTATCGCCAGATTCTGTATATGTTTGTGTGTGAGAGAGAATGTCTTCCCTGTGTGTACAAGTGACATACAAGAAAAGAGGGGGTCAGATCCTCTAAATCTGGAGTACCAGGTGGTTATGAGCTTCCCATCTTGGATATTGGAATGTGAACTCAGGTCATCCCCAAAAAGAATACATGCTGCAACAACTACCCAGCTACACAGTACTTTTTATGCAAGAAGATAAAAGTCTTTCATGGATTAACAACAAAACCTAAATAAGCAAAGATCTAAATAAATAATCCATGGAAACATGATGCATCAATATTAAGAGGTTATGTATATTAAATTTGCAGCATGAATTAAATACAATCCAAAGAAAATTCTCAATAATTTATCATAGGATTTCTGATTCCAGTGCTACATGCAAAGTGGAAACACTCAGAATGCTCAATAGGATTATGAAAACATAATACACATACTGATACCATGTGATTTCTATATTTACCACAAAGCTACAATAATCAGGAATATGTACAATATGTGTGAAAGAATAAAGGAGACAGAAAGAGCCAAGAACAAAAACAGAAAAGTATAGTCAACTTTTAATCGAAAGACCAAGGGAAACTCAGCCAGGAAAAGTGTGATCTTGACCAATGTTACCCAGCTACTTATAATTCTATGTGTATAGAAATTAACACAGACTACACAAATCCCACAAAATTAACTCAAAGTGACCATTGAACTGTTAGGTTTCTGACATTCCAGCTACTGATATTTCTTTCAAACAGAGGGGCCACAAATGATAGAGTTCTCTTGGCAAGTGGAGGCAATATCATGCTATGGCTGTGCAAACTCTCATGTCCCCTTGTGGGTATCAGGCAAACAAAGTGCCACTGATGCCAAATCACAAATCAGTGTAGAAGAACAATTCAGTGTCTATTTCCTGGCACATGATGTGGAATCCACCCTATCCACCTGCCCAACAACATGCAAACTTGAAATATCTCTGCAGCTCAGAAACTGCTTTTGTCCCCTGGAACTGGAATTCCCTGAATCAGGTAGTGATTGGTATCAGAAAATTTAAAACATTCTAATCACATACTGGTAAAGGATGCTCCTCAACACTACTTTCTATCAGTTGCTAAACTATCTGTAACTTTAATAAGACAGACCTGGAAGTTGAGTGCAATGCTCAGAATGTCTAGAAACCCTACCTTCAGTTTTCCAAGCTGTCTTCCCACTACATACTAAAAGCAAAGCCTATGTGTTCACACCAGGCACATATATTACAAGTGTCACAGTTTCCCATAGGCAGGGTGGTAGAGCCTCTTCTCCCCAAAGAATCTACATTCAGGGAGTTTCAAAGGGCCATGGCACCGTTGAGTACATGGGCCACAGGACTGACCACATCTGGCTGATGGTTCATCCCAGTCATAGAAGCTCTGACAGCTCAGCAGAACTGCTCCTCTTGGTCTGGGGTCAATGTTCTCCACACTCACCATGGCATGGCTTGTGGTCTCCCTCAGAGCTCCCTACAGCAGATCAGAACAGAATCCTAGAAAGAACCCACAAGCTGCCTCCCACTGGTACTCATAATTGCTAAACCTTCCCAGGGTCCCACATTAGCTAAGGCCACCTAGTAGCAACTCCTCAACTGGGTAATCAGAGATCAAATGACACAGACATCAGAGGCCCTTCCAGTTCTGCCCTTTCACCCTAGGGGCAGACAGGACCCTAATCTGGGAAATTTGTCTTTTAGTAGAAATTCTTCCAATCTCCCAGAGCACTTCCTGTTCCTCTTGCAAGGCACACAGTCCTTTCTGCACAAATTCTAATACACATTGATGGTCTAGTGGAGTCAACCCTTTGCTTCATAGCTGGGAAGTCCTGTGGTCACATTCAAACAGTAACCATCTTAATGTATAACTATTGTTAAAGAAAAACAGTCCAAGTAGTATCAGGACATAATATCATGAATGTAATAAATCAATACAATTAATGAATATCATAAATATAATTACTGAATGAATACTGTGAATGTAATCAATGAATACAATAAATGCAATTAATATCATAAGTGTAATTAATGAATATCATGAGTGTAAATAAAAAATAAATTAAAAAACTCAAAAAGAAAAGAAAAAGAAAAACAATGCAAGAAATCAAAAATAATGAGTCATCAATGGTAGGGCTTGTAGGAAGGAAGGAGACTATGGGCATGATATGGTCGTAAACTCAAAGAATTATTTTGAAAACTTGAAACAGAATTGATGGCCATGTGTTCCAGAGACCAGGGATTTGTATGAGATTCAAAAAAAAAATTACACATTTTTTTAAATGAGGCTATACATCTTAAACAAGGAAAATAAGTCCGTTAGGCAGGGCCACAACGTTTTACCAGATGTTCTATATTGGTTGAACTAGTAGAACTACAGTAATTTTGTTTCACAATGAGGTCAACCCTTTACTCAGATTATGGAATACTCTGGTGAATGGACATTTATGGATCATCTAAAATTGATTACATGACTCCATGTTGCTAATCGCAACTACTGTTGAAGCAGGAAAGCTCGCTCTCTCTGGCCTGCTCCTCCCTTTCTGTACTTTCACTACATCAGCTTTAAAAGTTGATGAGTGGACTCAATCCTTACACATGTGTATGTCCCCCAAAAAAGCCAGAGAGACCCAGTGGACATTCATTAATTACCTGGTCCACTTTTACTTCCCACTGGGCTGACAAGGCCCAGCCTGGAAGGAGTTGCAGGATGGTCCTTCCAGCACTGGGCAGCAGAGGCAGGATTAAGTGTTCAATGAAATTCACAATTAAGTAGCATGAGTCAAGCATACACTCCAGGAGACATTCTTCTACACAGAACTCAATAATCAACAGCACTTAAAAGAAAAGGAGGGAAACTATTAATGACCTAGAAACATTAGAGAACAGAAACAAGTAGAGATAAGAGCAGTAATGCACTTGAAGAAAATGTTAAAAATAATACCAATAAGTGATATTTTAAAATGATAAAAATAATGTATTTTTACGTTTAAAAACTTAGGTATATTGACTTCAAAAAAAGTAGGACCTTCTCTAGTAGAGGGAATATCATTTATAAGAGATAGATTGATTCTGCACATATGCACTTAATGGCTTCTAAGATCTATAATCTGACACACAAGAGTTACAGTCAATGGCCTTTTGCTCAAACCTTTGAGCTGATATAACTGTGTCAAGCAGGATTGAACATATCTGCATAGGAGAGTTGCCTAATTGAAAACTTAATATCTCTTGATTCAAGTTCACCTTCCCAAATTGTACACTAAACAGTCTGCCCTGTCTTCACTCACCCATCATCAATTGGTACACGCTGGGAAATTACAAAACCATTACCCTGCAACAATCAGGTTCATTTTCATAGTGGTGACTCCAGCAGCTCATTACCTACCATATTCCCCCCAGCAGTATACACAATAACCTATTCCTTCTATTCTGGTCTTAAGGTAGAAACTATGCTCCACATACAAATCCTTTTCTTTTACTGCAATGGATAGTCAATCCCATGACTCAAATGGATAATTTCGAAACTCTGAGCTGATACAATCATTTAAGATTTCAGAGGTCTTCATTTGGCTACTTGCTCCCACCCAGCCTGGGAAGGACCCACCACACTGGCTATGTTAGCTCAGCCAGCTGCTCCTCCTAGTCTGGGGAGAGAGGAACTTCACTCACCATAGCCATCCATTCTTTCCCATCTGGGGACAGCAGCCCCTTGCTTACCATGGGTGGTACATATGGTGATATTTTTCTTTTGTACCAAAATGTTAATTGTATGTTTATAAATAAAGTTGCCTGGGGGTCAGAGCTATTAGCAAGCCATAGGAAAGCAGGGTAGTGGTGGTGTACGCTTGTGATCACAGCACTTGGTAGACAGAGCTAGGTAAGTCTCTGTGTGTTCAGGGATACAGCCAGCATTGGATACACATGCCTTTAATCTCAATACCAACCATAGAACACCTGGAGGTCTATACAGACAGGCCGTGATGAGGCAGTCCTGTGGTTGGGTTTACAACCAATGAGAAGGCAGAACAGAGACTATATAAAGACTTTAACACAGGAAGTACCTCCTCCTTTGGAGAGGTAGGACCACTGCAGGAGGAAGGGTAAGGTTTTAGCTCTTAGCTCTGACCTCTTGGCTTTCTTCTTTGCATTGGTTCTGTGTTTCTTATTTATAAAATGGTTGGTTACATCTACAGGTACATTCTATACCAACAGTAGAGCCAATGGTCAAGTACACACAAACCACCTTCCAACTTCCTCAGCAGAGGAGCTAAGCCAGAAGCCTGGTACTAGAACACTTCCATCTGATTGATGGGTCTGCTTGAGTCCTTGATTGGCTATTGAGAAGAAATGACAGGCTCTGGTGAGCTGAAGGGACACAGCACAGTGTTTCCAAGGCCTGGCTTCCACCAGAAGCACAGGTCTATCACAGATGGGCTGAAGATGTGTGCCAAAACTCAACAGCAAGTCTCTTACTAATGTAAACCAATGGATTTGGTTTTAAAAGGACATCTACAAATTCAGAAGTAAGCTAATTGGACAATGATGCACAAAAGGAACAAAGGATAACTCAAGCCTGGGCTACATTAGGACACTCATTCCTGTCTCTTTTTCTTTCTAGATGACCAGTCAAGGCCCAGCCTGGAATGACTGACACACTTTGACTTGGAGGCAGGAAAGAGAAGGTGGAAATGATGCAATTATAATCCCCAAAAAATAATGTTAAAAGTTGAAACAGGCTTTAGGAACATATGCTCCAAAGGCTAGGGATTTGTATTTGAGCACACCAAGGAATACTCAGACCATTTCTTTCAGGCTGTACAAATCTTAAACCTAGAAAATAACAGTCCTGTAAGGCAGGGCCACACCATTTTATACAGATCTTCTATTTTGGTTGAACTGGAGTTACTACAGTAAATTTAGTTTCATGAAAGTTCAATTCTTTATCCAAATTCTTGATTGCCGGGTCTGTGGCCATGCAGGATACTTATTGATCATCTAAGATTGATTAATTAGTATTCATTGGTAGTGTCAACTACTGTCACATCAGGAAAGTGTTCACCCTCTTTCTTGACCATCTCTTCCTGTGCTTTGACTACATCTGCTTTAAAGTTCTTCAGTGAACTCAATTATTGCACAGGTCTCTCTTCATTTATACATTTTCATAAAAGCCAGAGAGATTGGAGGATTCTCATTCACTGGTATTTTTGTCCTTCTCACTGACCAATCAAGGCCCTGACTAGGAGTTGCAGAACTATATTCCCAGTCTTGAGCAGCAGAGGCAGGATTAAATGATCAAAGCAATTTCCAATTACATAGTGTGAGGCATAATGAAGCTACAGGAGAACCTGCTCTAAACAGAAATAAATAACCAATAGCACCTGAGAAAAATGGAAAGAAATTCCTAATGTCTGAGAAAAACTGGAGAATAAAACAAATAAGAGATTAGAGCAGTGATGCATTTAAACAAAATCAAACTTAAAAAGTGAAATCAATAATTGACATTCCCTCATAGAGCAAATGGCATTAATAAAATACTGTTTGAGTTTGCCCCTATGTGCAACGTTAGCTACTGAAATCTGTATCTAACCTGACACATAGGTACAACAACTGGCCTCCATCTTAACACTCTGGGCTGACTCAACTGTAACAACTAGGATTGTACATATGTGCAAAGGAGAGCCACCTACTTGGAAATTAAATGTTAATTAACCTCCCCAAATTGTACACCCATTAATCTGGTCTGCCTTCATTCACATGGCATGAATTAATATATGCTGTGAAATAAAAAAAAAAACACTAACCCTGCCACAATCAGATCCTTTTCCTTAACAGTAATGCCAGCAGCTGATTGCCTACCCTGTTTCACCGTGCAGTCTACACAATAACCTATTCCTCCAATTTTGATCTGAAGGCAGAAGCCATACTCCACATGAAAATCCTTTTCCTTTGACTGCAATGGAGAGTTGACCTGAGGACTCAAAAGGGTAATTTTAAAATTCAGTGGTGCTATAGCCCATTAATTTAAGAATTTAGTTAGTTTAATCAAGAGGAAAGGAAGTTCATTGCTCTAGGGAGCAATGGGCTGGGATCAACGACACCTGACTCAACAGAGGAGTACTATCCTCAGAGACATTTTCTAAAATGCTGGAGGTACAACTGTTCTAGAATTAATTTGCCTTCCCAAGGAGAATTCATTCACTCCACACACTTAAATGATTAATGAATAAAAATCTCTTTAGGGGCTGGAGAGATGGCTCAGAGGTTAAGAGCACTGACTACTCTTTCTGAGGTCCTGAGTTCAATTCCCATCAACCACATGATGGCTCACAACCATCTATAGTGAGATCTGATGCCCTCTTCTGGCCTGCAGGCACACATGCAGGCAGAACATTGTATATGTAATAAATAAATAAATCTTAAAAAAATCTCTTTAATAATTGCATGCATCAACTCTGGCTAATGCTCAAGGAGCAGCCAGCCTAAAACAAATTTCATCCCATATATGATATCATCCTTAAGACTCTTTTAGGATCAGGACCCAGGTTATACTTTGAACAATTTAAAGAGGGACAGGAAACTGCAAGCCCAGCCACTTAGGCAGATGAAGACTTACAGACAAAATCTATCTTTTAGATAATTCATTATGATCTATAGTTGAAAGATGTGTCAATACATTTAAAAGATTTATCATTGTCTTTAATTCTCACCCATACAAGGGGTAGAGAACACAAATACAAGAAACATCCAAAAAAATAGTCAGCTCTCAGGACTATGTATGCTGTTCTTAGATGAACAGTCCTGCTGAGCTATTTTAACCTCAGAATAAGCCTGCTTTTTGCCTCTGCACATGCTGCCTCAGACCAAGCCACAGTTGCTTCCATAAAGGACCAGAAGGACTTCATTTTAACTGGCCCTGCCGGTTTTCTGTCTCAGGGTTCTGACATCCCTGTAGCGAATTCCATTTTTTTTAAATATTTATTTGTTTATTATGTACACAGTGTTCTGCCCACATGAATGTCTGCACATCAGAAGAGGACACCAGATCTCATTATAGATGGTTGTGAGCCACCATGTTGTTGCTGGGAACTGAACTCAGGAACTCTGAAAAAGCAGTCAGTGCTCTTAACCTCTGAGCCATCTCTCCAGGCCTGAGAATTCCATTTTTTGGGTTTTTTTTTTTTGAGAAAGGGTTTCTCTGTGTAGCTTTGCGCCTTTCCTGGAACTCGCTTTGGAGACCAGGCTGGCTTCGAACTCACAAAGATCCTCCTGCCTCTGCCTCCCAAGTGCTGGGATTAAAGGCGTGCGCCACCACCGCCCGGCGAGAATTCCATTTTTTAAGCTTCATTTTATTTTATGTATATAGGTGTTTGCCTCCAGGCATCTGTGTGCAGGACCTGTAGAGGCCAGAAGAGGGTATCAGATCCCTTGCAACTGGAGTTACCATGGTTTCTGGGACTTGAACCTGTGATCTCTGTAACAACACCCAGTGCTCTTAACTGGTAAGCTATCTCTCTAGGTGGCTTCTTTACTTAAAATGTATTTTCATACATTTTAATTAAAATGTATTACATAAATTTCCCCCTTCCTTGTCTTCTTCCCATCCCCTCTCAAATTCTCCCTTCAATTTCTTTCTTGTTAAGCATGTGTGAATATGTATGCACAAATATATAAATGAAACCTGCTGAGTTCATTTGTGTTGGTTGTGTATATATGGTTTCAGGGCTGAACACAATAAATTGGATATGCAGTTAGGGAGTTCATCCCTATCCAACATTAATTCTCCCACCTAAGGAGAATGCCACTCTTTAAAAAGCAACAAGAGTCAGACCCCAAAGTGATCTGGGCTGCCTTGAACAGGGAACATTATCAAGAATAGAAAACATTGGCCAGGCAGTGGTGGTGCACACCTTTAATCCCAGCACTCGGGAGGCAGAGCCAGGCAGATCTCTGTGAGTTCCAGGCCAGCCTAGACTACAGAGCAAGATCCTGGACAGGCACCAAAATTATACAGAGAATCCCTGTCTTGAAAAAAACAAAACAACAACAAAAAGAATAGAAAACATTACCAATAATAGAAAACTTGGGGTGGTAAATACCTCAGCTAACAATTGATGATGCCATGGCTCTGAAGTTCTGGTGATGCAGCAAAGTTTATGGACACTGTCCTGAACCAATCACAGTCTCCCTTGGTTCTGTGGTTCTCCCACCATACCCCATTAACCATTTTCCTCTTAGATGATTTTGAAATCCTTAAATTCCTACCTCTACTTTCTAAGTACCCAGATTACAGGCTTGTGCCACCATGCCTAACTTAAGTGGCTTCAATTTCATTTGTGTGATGGAATGAGTGACACAATGAGTTACACTTAACTATATTCAAAAGACTACTTATGTCTGTGAGCCTGGGTTTCACCATCTGCTGAATAAGGAGAGAACACTTCCCAGTTACTTTAGTAAGGCATCAGAAATTCAATGGCGGGTTGGGGATTTAGATCAGTGGTAGAAGGCTTGCCTAGCAAGTGCAAGGCCTGATTTCGGTCCTCAGCTCTGGGGGAAAAAAGAGACTCAATGGCAAAGAAAATTAATGCAGCTCATAGTTGGAAGACAGTGGACTTTAAGGCAGGAAGGCTGCATTGGTTGGGAACCTTCTTCTGTTACTGGACCCCTGGCTATCCTACCAGTCAGGCTCCACCATGCATCCTAGGCAAGTCAATTAAATGAACCAAGTTGTCCAGTGAATGACGTGCCCACCTATATTGCAAGCACTCTGGAGGCAGGGGAGACATATCTCTCTGATGACCTAGAACAATCTAGTCTATGATATTAATTCAGTTTAACTAATTTGGAACAATCACCAAAATATAAGATAAATAATCCATCCTTGGGGTCCTAACAGGTTTAGACAGAAAGCCAATATATACAAAAGTAATCTAAAGCCATATAGTAAATTTTTCCCATCACTAAAACCCTCCCACATGTTCAGATCCTGTCTCTCCTGTAAGGTGGTCAGATGGTATAGTGGTATTCTATTTGTACTGAATTGTGATTTTATTTGTATGTTAATAAATAAAGTTGCTTAGGGGTCAGAGCTATTAGCAAGCCATAGCGAAAGCCAGGGCGGTGGTGGTGCACGCCTTTAATCCCAGCACTTGGTAAGCAGAGCTAGGTAGATCTCTGTGTGTTCAAGGATACAGCTAGCATTGGAGACACACGCCCTTGATCTCAATACCAACCATAGAAAACGTGGGAGGTCTGGACAGAGAGGCAGTGACGAGACAGCCACGTAGTTGTGTTTATAACCAATGAGAAGGAAGAACCAGAACTCTTTATAAATCAGACGCACAGGAAGTAGCTCCCTTTTCGGAGAGCTCTCTTGGCGGAAGAAGCTAGCTAGCAGAAAGCGGGTAAGCTTCGGCTCTGACCTCTTGGGCTTTCACCTTTACATTGGCTCTGTGTTTCTTATTTAATAAGGCGGTCGGTTACATCTACAAGATGGAGTAAATGTTTCTCCAGTAGAGACATTCTCATTTAGAGTACTCAGTCTTTTCCCACAATGAGATTCCCAGGGAAATTTCAAGGGGTCTACTGTTTCACTGGTTGTTAGCCAAAGGGAGACATATAAATGTCTCCTTAGAATATCCTTTTCCTACCAGGAAGGTTGGTTACAGGGATTGACAGGGTGGGCACTGAGGAACTTTAAGGCCCAAGTTGGGGCCACAAAGTGGGGGCCTGCCAAACATTGTCACTGATGACTTCATGTAGTTGTCAAAAACGGGAAAGAGTGGGAGACTGCAGGGCAGTGATCCACCACAGCTGAGAGGACACAGAAAGCCTCAGAGACAGCTTGTCCTCAGGTACACCCCAAGCATTGCTTTCTGGTCATTTGACCCCGGGCTTTCACAACCAAAGCTCCCTCCCTAACAATTCCACCATACTCTACAGTTCTTCATAAATGCCTGATTGCCTCAGCTTTAGCATGACTTCTGTTTAAGTCTCAGGATCTTCTAACAAGCTGACTGTCATCTGGATTCACCACAATTCAGGGCCAGGACTAAAAGTTTTAAAGGCAGCAAGGAAGCAGAATAGGATTCCATTCAGACAAGTCAGTTTTCATGCCTGCAAGTTCCCCTCATCTCTCCTTACAGGAGGTATATATTCCAGCATGGGTACACCTGGCATATGCCCTTGTGGCCTTGCATTGCTGCTCATTTATGACACTGGAGATAAACTCTGAATTGTGGCTTTGGTCCAGCAGTCAAACACTTTTTGAGTCAATTACACTCCTGATTATTATTTTTTTTTGTACTCTTCCCTCATTTTGTGGAGATTTGGACATGGAAAATTCTTTAAGAACCATGTCTCAGTTAGTTTTGGATGTTGTCAATCTTCTGTTTCTTTTTGGTGATCAGGGTTGAGGTAAAGATGAAATCAGGATCATCCATCCATACCCTATCACTATAATGATGTATTCATGGGGCTGAATAGATGGTTTAATGCCTGAGAGCACTGGCTGCTCATTCACAGGGCCTGACTTTGATTCCCAGCACCCAAAAGACAGCTCACTACTGTCTGTACTATGGATACTAGGGATCACATGGTCTGTTATGTCCTCCACTAGTACCTGGCATGCACTTGACATATACACTGGCTAAACTTATACACCTAAATTTCATTCCTTCTGAAAATAACATATACATGAAGAAAGGCTTTATTAAAATATGAAATCATAATGCCATTACATCTCAATGCCATTACATTATCTGGCATCTCTGGATAACCCCCTGGAAGGCAGTAGTTAAAGATGAAGTACCAAATGGGAAATTAAAGGGGACATGAAGAAGCATGAACTTCAAATAATGTATACATATCTATAGAATGTCACTCTATGTTATGAAATATTGGTGTGGACCACATGGCGATCACTGCTGCTTGATCCATTTCCAGCATTTCGATATTGCAGACTGATCACACTTTTCCAGCACCTTTTTACTTTTATTTTTAATGATTCTCACTATTAAGGCCTTTCCCTTTGGGAAGTTTTGTGCAGGTTTTGGTAAAGGATAAAATGTATACAATGGTATGCTCTGTAAACAAAATAATTCCTTGGAAAAAAAAACCTTGTCACCATGGATACAGCAATTCCATTATGCTCTCCTAATTACACCAAGTACAGGACAGTTAGAGATTTACTAGACATGCATGATCCCAAGGATGAAATGCCGACTATTCAGAGCCACAGCCTGAGGCAATAGTCACAGTATAATCAACAAACCCACAAAGAATAAGTAACAAGGACAGCTGTAGGTTGGGGTGCACAGATCTCCCTAGAAAGAGGAAACTGAATTGATTTTGTGGGTGGATGGGGGGCAGGACCAGGAATCATCAGGTGAGGAAGGAAAGAACAGAGGGAGAAAATGCAGGGAGACCTGATTGGAAGAGTGGAGATTTTAGGGGTAAATGTGGAAAACTAGTGCAGTAGAAACTTCCTGGAAGCTCTGAGTGTGAGTATTCCGAAGTGAGTATTTCAAGAAAGTGAGAGTATAGAACTTGAACTGGCCAGCTTCTATAACCACACAAGAATCCCAGTGGTGGGACTGGGACACCAATCCAGCCACAAAATCTCTGACTCACACTGGTCCTATCTGCAAGGTATGCTGGGGCAATGGCAGATCAAAGCTTAATGGCCAAACAATGACTGGTGTAACTTGAGGCCCGGGCCACAAGAGGGAGCCTTTGCCAAACACTGCCTGGATGAATAGGAACTTGAACTAAGGAGGCTCAGAGAATTAGGAAGAACCAAATACAACCTACCACAAAGAAAAAAGTCAATGAAATGATTCCTAACTATATTCTACTATAATCAGAGAATGCTGTCTAACCCAATTGTCATCAGAGGGGCTTCTTCCAGCAGCTGATTGGAGCAGAAACAAAGACCCTCATAAAACAGTAGCTGGAGCTCTGGAAACCCTGCTGAATATCAGAACAGGAGGCACTGTAGGAGCCAGAAGTGTCAAGGACACAAGGAGAACATAGCCCAACTAAGTGGAGACCATAGTGGCTCACAGAGCCTGAAGCAGCAATCAGGGTGCCTCCATGGATCTGTGGCAGGTCTTGTGCATATGTTATGGTTGTTTAGCTTGGTGTTTGTGTAGGACTCCTAACAGTGTGTGTGACGGGGTGTCTCTGACTCTTCCTTGGTCTTGGGACACTTCTCTGAAAGAATGACAGGGTTGTAGCCATCGTAGAGAATGGTCAGACTGAGAGCAGCAAGCCCTGGGAAACCCACCTGAGGATGTGCTGCTCCTAGACCCAGACAATTGAAAGCCACATAAAAAATGAGTTCCAGACACTTCCTGCTATAAACTAAAGGATATGATAGATTATATGTCATAGCTGTTAGAGGGAACAAGTTTCCTACAAAGAAATGGGATGTCTAACTGTCAGAGAAAATGGGTCTGCCCAACACCATGCACACTTGAAGTATCTTGGCAACTAAGAACTTCTTTTCTCTCCTGGAACTAAACTTCCCTGAATCAGGTCAACCTTATATCAGAAATTTTAAAAAATCCCAATCACATATTTCTGAAGGATGATCCCCAATTATTTCCTTTCTACTGGTTCTTAAACTATTTGTAACATTTATAAGACAAATCTGAAAGTGGAAAACAATGCTCAGGAATTCTAGAAACCAGAACTTCATTTTTCAAAACTGTCTTCCCATTGCACATCAAAATAAATGCCTGTGTGTGTACACTGGACACATATATTACAAGCATTATGTCCTTCCATAGCTAGGTGACAGAGTCCCCTCCTCCCCAGGGAATCCATATCCAAGAAGGCTCAGAAGAGAAGGATCACTGCCTAGGTCACCAAATGGACCAAGAGAACCACGTTCTGACTCATAGTATATTCCAGTCCCAGCAGCTCTGAAAGCTCAAAAGAAGTACTCTTCCAGGTTTGGGGTCAGTGAACCCCACATTTCCCGTGACAAGGCTTGTGGTCTCCTTCACAGCTACTTACATCAGAACCAGAGGAGAATCCTGGAAAGGGCATGCAACCTATCTCCCACTGCTACTACTAATTGCAAGGCCTTCCCAGAGCCCCACATTACCTAAACTCACCCAGCTGGGCCTCAGGACATTAGCAGCTCCCCTACTAGGTGATCAAAGGACTCAGGCAGCACAGGCCTTCCCAGCTCTGCCCTTCTACCCTATGGACAGACAGGGTCCTAATCTGGGGAATTTCATTTTACTAGAAATTGTTCCAGGCTCCCAGAGCACTTTCTGTTTCTCTTGCAAGGAACAGGGTCTTTAGGTGAACATCCCACTACACACTCAATGTCCAGTGCAGCCACCCATTGCCTCATAGCTGGGAAGTCCTGTAGCCAAACATAGGTCACATTCCAACAGCAACTGTTGCTAAAGCAAAAAGAGGCCATCAATTAGAAAACAATGAGGGATCAAGAAAGGGCCTGTAGGCAGGAAGGCGACTGTGGACATGATGTAGTTATTATGTCAAAGAATCCTTTTGAAAAGTTGGAACAGGCTTCATGGCCATGTGCTCCAGGGATTTGTTTGAGAGGATTTCTCATACCTTTCCTCTAAGGCTGGACATCTTAAACCAGGAAAATCCAGTCCTGTTAGCCAGGGCCACAACATTTTACCCAGACCTTCAATTTTGGTTGAACTAGTGCAAGGGCAGTGATTTGGTTTCACAATAAGGTCAGCCCTTTATTCAGATTCTTTAGTGCCCTGGTCTGTGGATCCCAACACATGACCAGTCAGGACATTTATGGATCACCTAAAATTAATCACCTGACTCCCCATTGCTAATCTCAACTGCTGTCACATCAGGAACGCCCTCACCCTCCTGCCGGCCCCCCCCCTCTCTGCACTGTCACCGCACCAGCTTCAGTGTTGTCAGGGAACTCAGTCCTTGCACAGGTCCCTCTCTTCATTTGTAAGTCCCCAGTAAAAGCCAGAGATAGTGGAGAACACTCATTCACTGGTCTAATTTTCCTTCTCATGGACTAGTCAAGGCCCAGCAATGAAGATTTCTTTCATCCTTCTTTCTGCCTCTCCATTTCTGCACTGTCACACTACACCACATTCAAAGTTGTTTGATGAACTCAATTTTTGCAAAGGTCCCTCTTCTTTTGAATGAGCCCAATAAAAGCCAGAGTGATTGGAGGACACTCATTAGCTCATCAAGTCCCAGCCTGGAAGTCACATGACTGTCTTCTCAGCACTGAGCAGCAGAGGCAGGATTAGGTGTTCAAAGCAGTTCTCAACTTCATACTGAAAGGACCAAGCAGATGCCATAACAGGCTGCTCAGTCTTCTCTCAGAGATCAGGCCTCAATTTCAGTTTCCTGAGACTGAGCAAGCAGTCTCTGGGAGGGCCGTGAACAAAAGACATAGATAGTCCTTGCAGTAGCTCCCTTTCTGCACGTAAAGTTCAACCAGATGTTTACTGTATGGGGCCCCTCACCAACTTAGAGTTATGTGCATGAGTCAAGGACAGAGCCTGGACCACTGAGCCAGCCCCAACAATCAGTACGTGCTTGGCCAGCCAGCCCCCATGGTGGCTCAAGGATTCCTAAGTGCAGATAAGAACTTAGACCCCTTCTTCCCAGGTGGCTTTATCAGCTACAGAAACTTAAGAAAACACAGAGTCAGGATATTCAACCATCTGGCAGAGGCTAAGTGGTCATAAAACATCCCAAACTTCACGGACCCCAGAGATGGGTTGTAAAACTCCTGACAGGGCAAACAGATAAGCTAAAATAAGACCAAGTCCAGGCCCGGGAAAAACTGGACCAATCAAGGATGGACCCATACTAACCCCCTCCCCTCTAAGAAATTTTATGGGTTTTGCCTATAAAAACTAATTTCCCCAAGAAAGGGCAAGCTCCTCCCGGCCTCACTGCTAAAAGTGAGTGCTTGGGATCGAGCTTCCCTGACCATGGCTTGTAAGAATAAACCTTGCTTTTGCATTCTGTACCTAAAGTCTCTGGTGGCTTCTTTGGGGATGTGATCTGGGCATAACAATACCAGGAGGCAAGCCAAAGCTACAGGAGACATTACTCTACACAGATATAAATAATCAATAGCACTTGAGAAAAGAAGCAATGATATTATTAATGACTGAGAAATATTGGAGAACAGAAACAAATAGAAAATAAAGCAGCAATGCATTTAAAAAATGAAATTTAAAAAAAGGTACCAATAACTGACTTTATAAAATGATAAATATACTTTATTCTTAAAATTAAAAACTTTACTATATTGTCATTAGAAAAGACTAGGCCCTATCATGAAGGAAATGCCATTAATAAGAGATGGATCTAACTTTCCCATAGGCACATGTTGGCTGCTGACATTAGTAACCAGGCACACAGGAAAAGTTACAATCGAATGGAGTGTTTCAGTAACTTAACTGTGTCAAGCAGGATTGATCATATCTGCATTGGAGTTCCCTAATTGGAAATTCAATATTCTTTGGCTCAAGTTAGCAATCACAAAGTGTATCCCACCAATCTGGTGTTCATTCACATGATATTGTATAAAAGATGCTGGGAAATTGTAAATCACTGCTCCTCCCACAATCAGGACCTTTTTCATAATGGTGACTCCAGCAGTTGATCACCTGCCCTATTTCTCCCTGCAGTGAGCAAAACAAACGATTCCTCCTCATCTGATCTGAAGGCAGAAGCCATGCTCCACATGCAAATCCTTTTCCTGTGACTGCAATGGAGTCGACTACATGACTTAAATGGATAATTTTTAAACTCTGAGGTGGTACAGTCCTTTAATTTAAGAATGTTGAAGGTGCAATGTAGAGGACAGCAAGGTCATTGCCCAGGAGAGCAACAGGCTGGAATCAAGGCCACCTGAATCAACATAGGAGAGCTTATCTCAGAAACATTTTTCTAAAAGGCTGAAAATGCAGCTGTTCTAGATTTAATATGCCATCCAAGGGAGAAATTACTCCACACACTTACAAGATTAACAAAGACTCAAAGAATCACTTTGCTGATACTATGCATGGCTAACACTCAAAGGGAAGACACCCTAGACAGACTGCATTCCACACATGCTGTCATCCTTACTTTCTTTTGGGTTCATTGCTGCAAGCCACAGGAAAGTGTAATGGAATTCGGCTACTATGAGAAACGCTATTACTTGGAAAGGTCAAGGAGTATTCTGAAGGTCAAGCCATGGCTTAAGAAGTCTTGGTGATACTTTAGCTTTTGTATAACTATCAGCCATTTCCTACAGTGATTTTCTCATATGCTATATATGCTTCTAAGAACTTCTATGCCTAGGATCCTAGGCGTAGCTTTGTTTCTTGCGCAAACAAAGCTCAGACCCTCCTTTCTATCAAAGCCCAAATGGCATTCCAGAGCAATTGACTCAGAACAAAAGGATTTTTTGCATACCAGGTGCAAAGTAGCTTTGAGACAGGTTTCCTGGCTCCCAGCAAAGTTACCCCACCCTGCCATTATATGACAGTACAGGAAAATGGAGGCTGTTTTATTTGAGTGACTTATAGATTTGTTTACCTAACCATTTGTAAGATTGTAGTTTGAGCACAATTTATGATAGACCCGTAACATTTCACCGAACCATTTATAAGAACATATTTTGACTACATAAATTTCCAGGCCTTATTTGACCCCACCTCCTCTATTCACTCCCCTTTTGGGTTGCAAATGTAGCTGGCTATCATGGCTCTGGTAGGGAGCTTGGAAGCTTAAGTCTCCTAAGAACTGGAAAGACCTTGTATCATCAATTCTATTTCCATCAACTCTACTTTTCTACATCACAGTTCAGCAGTGGAGTGCCACTTTGCACAGGAGATACTGTTTAAAAGCTTTACAGAATTAACCCCAGATGGATTCTAAACCTAAATGTGGAAAGTTCTAAGAGCAGTACTTCTGAAAGATACGGACCAGGGCTCTTTGAGTTCGTCAAATCTGTACTCTATAGCAACAACATAAGCACTAAGGGTGCTGGCATTTCACAGTGATATCAACACCAAGGTAATTTCAAAGCACAGCCCCACTCCCAATGCTCTGCACAGATGCAGCCGGCAGAGAAAGTTACACAGAGGCTGCCAGCTGGCCCAGGAATTGCAAAGACCACACAGGACCATGCAGAACCACACCACATAGTACCAGGCAAGAACATGCCAAACTCTGCGTCTGGCCACTGGCTCCCATGCAGCCAGGAAAGAACACACCACACTGGCTCCCATGACTCAACTGGCCACTCCTCCCAGTCTGGGGATAGGCCCCTAGCTCACCATATCATGGTTTTCCAGCTGGCCCATGCTTTCTGCTCAGCTCCCTGCAGCAGCACTCACAGCACAGCACACAAAACCACTGGCGCCAGCTTCTCTTCAAAGCCAAGCCTGAAGCTGGTGACCGGAAAGACCCTGCACAAGTTCTGACTGGCAGGTCACCTGGAGGGCCTGATTGGTTAGTGAGGTCTGAGTGACAAGAGCACCTCCCATAGGGTTACACTGTGCTTAAAGACACAGCACAAAGATTTCTGACCCTGCCTTCCACCCCAGACCGAGACCTTTTCTGAACCAGCAGAGAGACACATTTCAATAGCACCTGCCCCTGGCTCTAACAGCAGACCCTGTTCTCTTCCTGCCCTCCATAGACCCTTCCCATTCATCCTCCTGGACACAAATGTGGATAGCTAGCTTGTACAGCCCACAATACTATGTGGAGTGGAGTGATTCCCTGTCACACAGGTAGATGGATACCCAGAATATTAACAACTAAAGAGAGATTTTAAACACACAAAAGGAGATGTTTGTTAGGTTGTTTCATGCTGAGGTCAGGTGAATTGAATGTATGTTTGACATGCTTGTCACAGGGACTTCAGACAACCAGGAAAGAATAGCAGGAACTAGATCACAAACAAGATAATAGGTTTTTCTCCCATTAGAAAGCTGGATGATGGCTCCATTGCCTAAGGAGTTTTATTCCTGAAATTCAGAGCAAAGTGTTAGCTAATTAAATAATAATAAAGAGTAGTCTTCATGGAAAGTTGAATACTTAGTGAATAATGGAGCTAGGAAGAACGTGTTTATGAACACCATTGTTAGCCAGTACATCTTCCTCAGTGGGTAAATTAAAAAGAAAACACAACTATATTATTCAAGTTTCTCTACATGGACAGGACTGGTAGAATGAATCTCTCCATGTATGTACAAAGTTGATTTAATAGACTGTCTTACAAGCTGTACTCCAGGTAGTCCAACAATGGCTGCCTACCAATGGAAATTTGAAGAGTCCAGTAGTTACTTGTTCAGTTCATGGGGCTAGATATTTCAGCTGGTCTTCAGTATCCACCAAAATACCAAGGAAGTCGGTTCTAATGCTGGTAAAGGAATGAACTCGACAGCCAGTGCTAGGCCAAGGAAGGAAAGAGAGAGAGCGAGAGAGCTTCCTCTTTCAATATACTTTATATATGTAGTCTGCCACTGGAGGTGGAATCCAGATTAAATGTGGATCTTAAACTTCCTTTGATTTTTTTTTCTTTTTCATTTTTTTAAGTGTTCTCAAGACAGGGTTTATATGTGTAGCCCTGGAACTCACTCTGTAGACAAGGCCAGCCTCAAACTCGGGAAAAATCCAACTGTTTCTGCCTCCTGAGTGCTTGGGTTAAAGGTGTACACAGTCACCAAGCAGCTGAAGGTGGATTTCACCTCAAATGATCAAGATTAAAGATGGGTCTTTACGGCCACACTAGTGGAAGGCCATGAACTGGGGACTGGTGGCTGTGGAGCCCCCATGGGACTGGACTAGCCCCTCTGGATATGGAAGATGGTTGTTTGGCTCAAACTGCATCGAGGCAGGGGGGTCGGGATCTGTCCCTGGTCTATGGACAGGTGTCTGGAATCCGGTGCCTGTGGTGTGACACCTTGCACAGCCTTGGTGCAGTGGGAAGGGGCTTGGACCTGCCTAGGCTCAGTGTGCTGGACTCTGCTGACTCCCCATGGGAGACCTCGATTTGGGGGATGTGGAGTGAGTAGAAAATTTCTTAATAAAGAAAAATGAAAAAAAAAGAATAACAAAAAAAGATGGGTCTTTAATTTCAAAACATTAAAAAAAATTCCACACAGGTACACCCAAGTCTTTGGGTTTTATTTAATTCTAGAAGTAGTCAGTTTGACTACCAACTGCCATCATAACACCCAAGAAAGAAGAAATGAGAAAAATTTCTTACCTGCAGGAGTCAGGGAAAGCATGCTTTTCCTAAACAAATGAAGTTTGTAGATTTTACTTAGGAAGTTTGGACATGTTCATGTAGCAGTCCCCCTATTCCTAAACAGGCAAGTAAATAAATCTGTTTCTGAAAATGATCACAATATAAAAGCAGAGACATTTAGGGGTATTTTTACTGCAATGTCATGCTGAAACATATAAACTATAAAAATGATGGAAAGAAATGCCTCTGGCATGCTCATCTTGTACCACAAGGTCTTAGCTGAAAAATCAATGAAGGACACAGTTAAAAAAATATTGCTTTGGTGCCTATGCAACCTGTCAATCTTGATGTTCAATCTAAAATTATCTGTACCAATGCCATTCTCACAGATAGAAAAGATAGAGAACACAAATACAGAAAACTTCAAGGAAAAGTCACTTAACAACACTGTATACTTTGCTTTTAGATGAATGGTTACAAAGAACTATGTAACCTCAAAATAAAGCGGCTTTTGCCTCTGAGCAGGCTGGCTCAGTGGAAGGCCACAGCTTCTTCCATGCAAGACCATAGGGATGTCATTTTAACAAGCCCTGGCTGCTGTCTGTCTCAGGACTGACATCACCATAGAAAATTTCATTCTTCCCTTTTTCTAAGTTTTAAAGATTTATTTATCATAATACAGTGTTCTGTCTGCATGTATGCCTGCAGGCCAGAAGAGGGCACCAGATCTCATTACAGATGGTTGTGAGCCACCATGTGGGTGCTGGGAATTGAACTCAGGACCTCTGGAAGAGCAGCTAGAGCTCTTAACCTCTGAGCTATCTTTCCAGCCCCCACCCCTTTTTTCTAACTTTTAAAAGAAATTAAATTATCTGGGTGTTTTCCATGCATGTGTCAGTGCACAGTACTTGCAGATGCCAGAAGAAGGCAGGAGATGCCTGGGACTGGAGTGACAGCAAATTGTTAACTAACATGTGGATTCTAGAAATGGAACCTGGGTCCTCTGTAACAACAGCCAGTGCTCTTAATTGCTGAGCCATCTCTCTAGTCCATCTTTTTATCTAAATTTTACTTCCATAAATTGTTAATTAAAATATATTACATCCATTTTCCCTTTTACCTCTTCATTCACTCCCTTCCCAAATCCTTTCTAAATTCTTCCTTAAGTGTGGGTGAATTGTTATGCCCAGATCACGGGGAACCCCAAAAGACCACCATGAAGACTGAATCCTGCATGTAAAAGCAAAGAGCCTTTTTTTTTTCAGGCTCTGGGGCTTGGTCCCTCTGTCTGTCTGATGCAGTGGTGAGAGCAGAGAGCCCCGAGGTCAGCTGAGGTGGGGTTTTTATCATAGCAGAGGTTGGGGTGAGGGAATTTCCAGGGTTTAGGACCCTGACTGGCTGACAATTGTCTAGGGGTGTCCTGGTAAGAAGGGAAAATAGGTGTGTACTAGGCTCAAGGACATCTGGCCACATTATCTAATGATTGCAATTTTTCAGATGTTAGGTATTTCCCCATCCCTCAGTGGGTCCCTGGGTGGTGTTAGCTTATAACTTTTTCTTGATGCAGCTTCTGTGACTGGCTTACTGGTAGGCAACACCTGGATCCATAAACTGACACCACCCAGGGATCCACCCAAGGATGGGCCTGAAACTAAGGGAAAGTATCTGACATTCCAAACATTTCAACCATTACATAAGAAAAGATAAAACCAAGATCACCAAATGTCTGTGTGAGGTGTCAGGTCTCCTAGAACTGGAGCTACAGACAGTTGTGAGCCACCATGAGGGTGGTAAGAAATTAATCCACATCTTCGGGAAGGACAGTCAGTGCTTGTAACCACTGAGCCATCCCCCCCAGCTGTATCATTTAGTTGGTTAACTCTAATTTTAAATGATGGCTTTAGAACTGGAGACAGAATTTTTACTTCTCTCTCCTTGGTGATGGAGTATTGATGTTGGTGTTTCCCTTTTAAGCATCATTTTACTTAATATTTCCATTTTAGTAAATTAAAGAATGAATGCCTACTAGATTAAATTAATAAATAAGTAGCTTTCCACTAAGCAGCAAGTGCCTATCAACTTGATAAGAACAACCTAATCTTACAATGTATCTAATGGCTCATACTATTTTATAAATTTTTCATCAGAAATAACTGCCAGCTGGGCATTGGTGGCACATGCCTTTAATTCCAAGCACTCGGGAGGCAAAGGCAGGTGGATCTTTGTGAGTTTGAGGCTGGCCTGGTCTACAAAGTGAGATCCAGGAAAGGTGCAAAGCTACACAGAGAAACTCTGTCTTGAAAAACCAAAAAAAAAAAAAAGAAAAAGAAAAAAAAAGAGGAAAAAAAAAAGAAATAACTTCCAACCCTATGCTTCACTGTTTTCCATATTCTTTAACTTTATACAATAGGAAAGGTATTTTTCTGCAAATGTACATAAACTGGTACTGAAGTATTTGATAAGAATGTTTGAGATGTGTAGTTAGAGTATAAATTAAAAATTAGAACTTGAAAGTATAGAAATTTAATTGACTGGGAATCCCTGCTTATTAGTCAGGGTTCTCTAGAGTCACAGAACTTATGGAATTAATCTCTGTCTCTTTCTATTTATCTATGTATTATCTATCTATCAATATCTGTGTGTACACACACACACACAGACACACACACACACACACACACACACACACACACATATATATATAGTGGTGTATGTGGGAGGACATGGAGGTATGAGAAGGGAGTGTGGGAATTTATTGAAATGCCTTAAAGGCTGCAACCCTAAAATGGCAAGGTATGAATGGAAAGTTGATGAATCTAGTAGCTGCTCAGTCCCACTAGTCCTGACTGGCCAGGCAGAACTGGAGAAACTCCAGCTACATGGGTGTCCCACTAGTCCTGACTGGCCAGGCAGAACTGGAGAACTCCAGCTACATGGGTGTCTCAGCTATTTTTTTTTATATGCTGGAATCCCAAGGAAAGAGGCTTCAATGCCAGGGAAAAAAATGGATGTGCTGACAAAGCCAGTGAAAGCAGACAAAGAAGTAATACATAACCTTCCTTTTTCTCTTGTCCTTCCAGCAGAAGTGTGACCCAGATTAAAGGTGTTTCTTCTATCCTCAAAGTCTAGATTAAAGGTATGTGTCATCTAGCCTCAAGATCTGGATCAAAGGCGTGTTGTCTTCTTGCCTCAACTTCCAAATCACACTTGTGCCCTCCGTTTCTGAATTATAGTTCATTCCTCTTGTACAATATTGCGAGACCAGCCTTAATATTATACATCCCAGGGGCTCAGGAGAGAGAACTACTAATGGCGATGACTACTTTTGGGAAATAGAATCTCAGCTCACCGAGCTCTATAGTCCACTTGCTTTAATTCCTCTGGCATAACATCCTATATACACAGCTTCAGTTCTGTTCTTGTGCCTAGCTCCTTTCTTGCCTGATTTCTCTCTACACTTATCTGCGGTCCCCTCTAGGTTCTATCTTAATTCCTTCATTGATTTCTGCCCTTCTTAGGTTCTCATCCATCTAGTTCTTTCCCATATCAGCTCCTCTTCCATCTCTTTCTCTCTCATCTGTTTCTTCCTCATCTTGTTCTTCCCCATCTGGCTCTTCCTCATCTTCCATCTCATTCCTCTAGTACTCTAGCCCTTCAATCTAGTTCTTCCCCATCTCAGTTTGTTCCTCTCCAGTTCTTACCCATCTAGTTCTTCCATTCTCTTTTCTTTTCTCCATCCCCTTGTGCCCTGGGAGTCCTGGTATATATACACTTACAAGCAGTAATCCCTTGGCAGTGCAAGCCAGGCTATTAGGGTCAAATGGAGGGGTGATAAGAATCCAATAGAGGCAGTAATTGTTAATTATCATTTGCAACCCAAAAGGGAAATGACTAATGGGGAAATGAATTAACTAAAGGCTAAATTCAGGTAATATCTAAGAAGAGGGCTCTTATGTGCTCAACTATAATCTTAAATGTGATTGGTAGAAAATGTTAAGAATCCATAAGCTGCTAGGTCAAAGGGAGAAAATAAAACTCTTCTTTTTTCCTGTGGCTATCTGTCCAAGCTATCTGCCGTTTTTCTGCAGGGTGGGGGAAAGTGTGCTCAGTTGCTAGGCAACCTGTGTACAGCTAGATGCCTCTGGTGATAGTTAAAGGGAGATCTAGAACTAGAGGTAAGGTTTGGGAAAGGAGGAAGTTAAGCTTAATTGGCACATCTGCCAGGCCTTCTCAAACAGGTAGCCTGGATGCTTAAGTCTATTCTTAGAGAGTACAGAGGTATCTCTGATAAGGTACTTTCCTCCATCTGGGGATGGACCTGGTCAGATGCTGCCAATGATGATAATTACAGGGAGGCTTGAACTGGGGTTCTGGCTGAGCATAGCTGTCAGCACAGAAGGTTATCTAAATATTCCTAGAAGTGGTTAGGTAAGGAGTTAAAGGTTATAAAGTTAGTAAGGCTGTAAGAAAGGAGGGACCGAGCTAAATTGTGTAAAGCTATTACTTAATGTCCACCTGACCTAGGCGGTGTCTCCTTGTGGAATTTATCTTAAATCAGGAGATTTGCATGTGGACTGTTATATTACTGCTAGTCCTTGAAAGTGTCTAAGGGAGATATCTGATTCCAGAGAAAGCCTTTCCTGAGGCTGTTCTCCAAATACCTGGAATGTGTATGTCCAGAGAGTGATCAGTCCACAGTTAGCCCTTCTTAGAGAAAAGTCAATTGGGAAAACTATGAAGGCACACATGATTTTCCTAACAGAAGACAGCTGATATATAACAAGCCAAGTACCACCTAAAGATCCTTGGAATTTGGCTTCCTCTGGAGGAATTCTTTGATCCCTCCAGGTAGTGACTTTGCTATAACAAGCTGAGTTCTTATGATATATTCCTGCGGCCTGCAGCACATTCCAGATATAGTCAAATTGACAACCAAGAATAGTGATCACAATCCACCCTTTGTCCACTTAACACACAATCATATCTCCTTATGTCATGATTAATTTCCAAATGAAAAACAATAACCAGGTCATAGTTATGCCTAACCCAAACATAACTATTCCACATAAAATTGCAAATGCATTACATATTTAGAATAGTGGCAGTGTTCCATGAGGGATATCTTTCTAGTATCTCAAACTTACATCTGATAAGAAATGATATTCTCTTAATTGATGTTGCAACATATGATAAAGAAATTGACAGAACATACAAATATCTGTACAAATGAATTATTAACAAAATACAACAGAAACACTCATATCAGTTATAATCCTCATTTCTGCAACTGGTCACATGGCCTTAGATGGTATTTAGAACTACATTCCTCTATTACACATTCTGTATTTCTTCTACCCTCAGAAAGCACTTCAGCAGGTCTTGGTTCTTCCCCTGGAGAAGTGACCCTAACCTTCATTCTTGATGGGTCTGTGCCCTTTGTCATCCTTCCTGGATTAGATTGTTGTAGTGAAAGGACCAAGCAGATGCCACAACAGGCTGCCCAGTCTTCTCTCAGAGATTAGGCCTCAATTTTAGTTTCCTGAGACTTGAGCAAGCAGTTTCTGGGAAGACTATGAGGTAGTTCTTGCAGTAGCTCCGTTTCTACACATACTCTGACTGTTCAATGTTCAGCTAGTTGTTTACTGCCTGGGACTCATCACCAACTAAGAGCTATGTGCATGGGTCAATGTGAATCTGTGAGGCCAGCCAGCCTTTACGGCAGCTCAAGGACAGAGCCTGGGTCACTGAGTCAGCCCCCACAGTCAGTATGTGATAGGCTAGCCAGCCTCCACAGCAGCTCAAGGACACAACCTGGGACTTGTCCAGGCCTGCCCAAAAATGATAACTATAACCCCTAACCAGTAAATTCAAAGGTTATACACCCTCACCCAATAATATGATGCAAAGGCCTTTACCATCATGCTTACAGTTTTTCCCTTTCAAAACCCCTCATTATGAGAGCTCAGATCCACTGTTGGAGTATTGGACATGGACCAAGCCCAGGCTTGATTGTTATCAATAAACCCTAGTGTGTTTTGAAATAAACCCCAGCTCTGTGGTAGGGGTCTTGCTTGGGGGCTCTTGCAATGCAGGCACAACAGTAGTTTCCCATTAACTTTAATCATGGGGCACAGTAGCAATAAGAGATGTCCTAAAGGATCTCCTGCATTTCAGAAATAGTCCTTTTTACCTCCATTGTGGAGAAGCAATCTAATTTCCATATGGTGATCTGGATATATCACCCTTCGAGATGATGTTATGTCTTAGTCTGTTGTTTTAAGGGCATCTGAAGCCCAAAATGACCAGGGCGAAGTCTGAGTTTTCATTTCAATGGAAAGTTTGTTGTGCCTCCTGCCAGGATCACACCTTCTTCTGAACCAAAACTCCTAGGCCAGCAAAACCTAGAGTTGCAGAAACAGACCAAGAAATATATCAAGCCACATAACTGTCACCCATATTCAGAGGGTGTAGTTTGGTTCCATGCAGGCTCCCCAGCTGTCAGTCTAGTGGCCATGAGCTGCCACTAGCTTGTGTCAGCTATCTCTGTGGTTTTTTCCCATCATGATCCTGAACCCCCTTGCTCCTGTAAGCCTCCCTCTCTCTTCAACTAAATTCCATGATCTTAGGCAAGTGCTTGGTTGTGGGTCTCTGCATCTGCTTCAATCCATCACAGGATGTAGATGCTAGGATAAAAATTAGGGTAGACACCAATCTGAGTGCAGGGGAAGGCTAGTTCAAGCACCCTCTCCACCATTGCTATGAGTCTCAATAAGACAATCTTGTTATTTCATGGAGTTTTCTCTAGCTGCAGATTTCTTCCCATCCCTTTAGTGGTACACTCTGTCAAGATATCTCTATCATTGTTCTCTGTGTTTGAAGTTGAGGTGTGCTTCTTGTATGCAGCAGAAGGACGGATCCTGGTTTCACATCTATTCTGTTAGCAAGTGTCTTTTTATACTAGAAGCAAGTCCATTGGTAATTAAGGTATATTAATGACCAGTGTTTGTTCATTCCTGTTATGTTTTTAGTGGTAGTATGTGTGTGTTTTCTTTCTGCAGGATTTGCTGGTGTGAGGTCATCTATTGCCTGTGTTTTGATGGTTGCAGCTAACTTCCTTGGGTTAGAGTTTTCCTTTTAGTACTTTCTGTAGGGCTGGATTTGTGAACATGTAATATTTAAATCTGGTTTTGTATTGGAATATCTTGTTTTCTCCATCTGTGGTGATTGAAAGCTTTGCTGGTATAGTAGACTGCGCTGGGATCCATGGTCTCTTAGTATCTGCAGAACAACTGTCCAGGACCTTCTGGCTTTCAGAGTTTCCATTGAAAAGTTGGGTGTAATACTGATAGGTCTGCCTTTGTATGTTACTTGATCTTTTTCCTTTGCTGCTCTTAATATTCTTTCTTTATTATGTATGTCTAGTGTTTTGACTATTATGTGGTGAGGTGATTTTTTTTTTGGTGTGGTCCAGTCTATTTGGTGTTCTGTATGATTCTATTCCCTTCATAGTCATGTCTTTCTTTAAGTTGGGAAAGTTTTCTTCTATTATTTTGTTGAATATATTTTCTGTGCCTTGAGCTAGAATTCTGGTCCTTCTTCTATCCTTATTATTTTTAGGTTTGGTCTTTTCATGGTGTCTCAGATTTCCTGGATGTTTTTTGTTAAAAATTTGGCAGATTTAACATTTTCTTTCACTGATGAATCTGTTTCTTCTATTGTATCCTCAATGCCTAAGATTCTCTTTTCCATTTCTTGTATTCTGTTGGTTAGCTTGCCTCTGTAGTTTCTGCTTGTTTACTCAGATTTTCCTTCAGTCACTGGATAAGAGTTCTATCATGACATCTGGAAAAAACCTAGATGCCCTTCCATTGAAGAATGGATAAATAAAATGTGGTACATATACACAATGGAGTACTACTCAGCAGAGAAAAACAATGACATCCTGAGGTCTGCAGGCAAATGAATGGAAATAGAAAAAAAAATCATCCTGAGTGAGGCAACCCAGACTCAGACAGACAAACATGGTGTATACTCACTCATAAATGAATACTAGATGTAAAGCAAAGGATAACAAGACTGTAACTCACAGCTCCAGGGAGGCTACCTAGTAAAGAGGACCCTAAGAAAGACACAGGGATCACCCAACGACAGAGAAATGGATGAGATCTACATGAGCAAACTGGACGTGAGGGGTGGGGGTAATGGGGAACAATAAATGAAGATCCCATCTTTTATCCTAGCATGCACCAGGCAGAGATACATATGAACCTCTGTGAGTTCAAAGTAACCCTGGAATATATGATATAGATTCAGTCTAGGAGAGAAACAGAGCCAGGCAGTAGTGGCACACACCTTTAATCCCAGTACTTGAGAAGCATACACACCTTTAATGCTTGGCAGAGAAAGGGATATAAGGTGTGATGAGACAGGACATAAAAACTTTCTTGGCTGGATATATATATATATATATATATATATATATATATATATATAAATAATATCAATGTGTATGTATATGTATACATATAAAATTATCTAAAACAATTATAATTAATAAGAAAAATTATATTGTTTTCCTTAATTCTTTTTTTTACCAGAAAAAATGAGATTTTATTGTTATCCCTTTGTCACTGAAGAACATAATAAGCACAGAGATAATGCAGAATTCCCTGCAGAAAATCCTTCAGAATTCCAGCATAGATCCCAGTCAACCTTGTTAATCAGTATTAGATTTTCCTTCTTTTTTTTCTTTTTTTTCCTTTCCTTTCTTTTCTTTTATTTTACAATACCATTCAGTTCTACATATTAGCCACGGATTCCCTTGTTCTCCCCCCTCCCACCCTCCTCCTCTTCCCCCCAGCCCACCCCCCATTCCCACCTCCTCCAGGGCAAAGCCTCCCCCAGGACTGAGATCAACCTGGTAGACTCAGTCCAGGCAGGGCCAGTCCCCTCTTCCCAGGCTGAGCCAAGTGACCCTGCATAAGCCCCAGGTTTCAAACAGCCAACTCATGCAATGAGCACAGGACCTGGCCCCACTACCTGGATGCCTCCCAAACAGATCAAGCCAATCAACTGTCTCACCCATTCAGAGGGCCTGATCCAGTTGGGGGCCCCTCAGTCATTGGTTCATAGTTCATGTGTTTCCTTTCATTTGGCTATTTGTCCCTGTGCTTTATCCAACCTTGGTCTCAACAATTCTCGTTCATATAGACCCTCCTCTTTCTCGATACTTGAACTCCCGGAGCTCCACCTGGGGCCTAGCC